>CAWUFW010020009.1:0-165428 GCA_963921515.1 Calotriton arnoldi
TTTATACATCTATCATCTTCAAACGCATAACACATACCATAATATATATGCAAGTAGACACATATCTCAGTCATAACACCATCCACAGCTCAAAACTTCACAGACTACACTTCAATTTTCAAAGAGACACTGAAAATTATGCGGTATATATCAAATATACCTTTCCACACATCATACAAATTACTCTAATAAATAACATCTCTACAAACATATCTCAAACCTCACTTTTGGGCTGCTGCTTTACCATTCTACAACTACTTATAATGTTACACCAACCCAAATACAAAGCAGGAACCCTTCACATGTCTTTACTAAAAGTCTCGCCATATTCCTAAAAGCATATATGAATATGTCTGTAGCATAACAATATCCAAACCTTAAAAATTCACAGAACAAACTTCCAATTTCAAGCAAACACCAAAAATTATGTGGCATATTTCAACTGTACCTCTCTAGAAACTTAAAAAAAGAAGCCTAATCACTAATACCTTATGTCAACATCTTTTAAACAACACTATTATGCTGCATCTTTACCATTCCACTACTACTCACAGTCTTCAGCCTACCACATAAAAAGCAACAACACCTCTTTGTTATACATCATGCACCTTCAAATGTATAAGACATATGAAAATACATATACAAGTAGAGACATACTTGAGACAGAAGTCCATGCACACCTTAAAACTTGACAGACTCCACCTCCAATTTTAAGGCAACACCTAAAATTATGCGGTATACTACAAATGTACATATCCACACACTACAACAAACTACCATAATCACTAATCCTTTTTCCAATATGAACATATTACTATACAAAATCTATTTCAAACAACATTTAACTACAATAAAACAAACTACAATACACATCTCTACATTTAATAATATATTTCAAACATTACAGTTCTTGAATAATGTTTAAAGATTAAAAATAAAGCTATTACATAATACACCTCACAAATGTATAACACCTTCCAAATTGATTTGTAGAATATGAAATATCACAAACTTATCAAAATATTTCTTATGCACACAATCAATGTAATGCACCACTCTCAGCAAGGTAAAACCAGTAATGGCAAACGTTTCCTCTCTTTCACCACACAAATACATGTAAGTAACAAATCACATTCCTTCCTAAATTATTTCAAATTATAAAACACATTTCTATTGGTTAGACATATTAACCCTTACCAACTGACTTCTAAAAGGGCCCAAACTGGTTCTGGATTTTTTGGAGTCGCAACTCCACCGTGCACCAACACGATGGAGCCGCGAATCCATATGGGAGTTCAAAAATATATTACAAATAAAAATACCACTATTTTTTAACAACACACCACTTCTAAAGATAGTACTGACTTGGGAAATTATACTTTAATATCATATCACCTATATATAAATTACAATTTCACATTTTAAGTCCACCATTCTGCTTAATGCCAGTTTCCATAGTAACAGTTCATGAAACATTCAACTGAACTAACAGGTCACAAGTTCACCATATTTTCAAGTTCAGCAAACAATGTTACATATGCAAACAGCAGGTGTGGTTGATGTTTGCAAAATATGACCTTATCCTATCTACTGTACCTTTCAAACATTTTTTACTGACCAATAACAAACATGCTTTTTAAAGAAAGTAACATGCACCCTATTTTTCAGTGTAAAATGTTCTTAAACAGCCAATCAATCCTCTACTTTTTAAAAAACAGCATCTTGTCTACCATTTTAGATATCTCTCATTCTACCAACTAACTACCTCAGCTACGGACATCTTTTCATTACTTCCAGACATCCCTTCAAGATGCTTACAGTATGGATTGTTGGGCACAGCTATGGTTTCTGGTGCAAAAGGTATGCTGAACGCAGAGGTATTGACAAAGACCTAGCTATGCAAAATGTGGATAATAAATGGATTGCACAGAGAGAATTAAAGTAGCACCAATTGATGCCTTTGGTTAAAACCTTTTTGCATCTCCAACCTCCTGACCTCATGATTGTGCACTGTGGTGGCAATGACCTAGGCACATTGACTGGGGAAGGACTGGAAATGCTCATGAAGGATACCTTTGCACAATTGATGTTACTTTTCCCCCAAACTGTCTTTGTATACTCTAATATATGTCAAAGACAGAAATGGAAGTGGTCAACTCAATTCTGTCCACAGATTGAAAAAGCTAGGAAGAATGTCAATAAAGCTGTTTCTGCTTACCTTAGAGACCATAGGATGGGCTCCATCTATAACAACAATCTACGTTTTGATATGGATGACATCTACAGAAGTGATGGAGTACACTTCACAGATCATGCGAACCGAGTCTTTCTCAACAACTTAAAGCTGTGCATCCACACTTACATGTAGCTACAACAAACTCTTAATGAAAACAAGGGCTCTTTTTAGAGCCACCCTATAACACAATGGTAAATTTTATTCTTTTTTAAACATACATACTTTTTTTAAAACATTTTTCAGGATTAGCGAATTCATCGTGAATCTGCAAAAGCATGAATTCAATGTACTACAACACACCACACTTTTCAAGTTTAACTATTAATTTTTTAGTTTATATATTTTTAACAACTCTATCAATAGTAATCTTGTCATTAACTTCAATCACAGTTCCTCTTTAAAACAACTTCACAAATACAACACTACCTTTTGAATTATATACTACTAAATTATTGATTTAAGGTGAATTCGTGAATCCAGCGCAACGTTACATGGGGGGCCGGGCTGAGAGCTGCATCGGAGTCGCGACTCCAAAATAGAAAGAATAAAAACACCCCACTTCCATTATTCTGTATTCACCCTGGGGACCCCATCCCCTGTGGCCTGCCAATTTTTTTGTAAAAATTTATTTTTAGGGGGGCGGCGTGGTCTCCCCTCCTAAGGCCACTTCTGGCCCCGGGGACCCCATCCCCCAGGGCCTGGCCAACCTGCATTTTTTTTCGGGAGGGGGGCTGCATGGCCCCCCTCCTAAGGCCAATTATGGCCCATGGGACCCCATCCCCCAGGGCCGGCCTTCCTATGTTTAAAAAAAATTAAAATACAAAAATTCCTGGGAGGGGGGCTGCGTGGCCCCCCTCCCCTGGGACCCCATCCCCCGGGGCCGGCCCTCAACGTTGGGGACCGTGGGGGGAGCCCCAATGTTCCCACGGTCCCTGCCGGCTCCCCGCCTCCTGCGGGAGCCGGCATTGCTTTTGGGCACGGGGAGCTGCTAACATGCAGCTCCCCCTGCTCAAAAGCAATTCTGCTTTGCTTCATTGAAGCGAGAGCAGGTTTCCTGTGGGCTTCTCAGGTGAGTAATCAATTCAGGCATGCTGGTACCTGTAGTTTTGGTTACTTGAGCATATGTTCTTCCCCAGTGGGCTTCTCAGGTGAGTAATCAATTCAGGCATGCTGGTACCTGTAGTTTTGGTTACTTGAGTATATATTCTTCCCAAGTGGGATCAGCGCTTTCCAAGTCCTTAATAAAAAATACTTTCAGTCACAGTGGACCTCAGTTACAGGTTGCCGGTTTATGATTCATATCTCTGCTGCGCCGCATTAAGGTTTGGCATCTTTCCAAGTTTTTTGGGCCCCAAACTAAACTTTTCACTGGTGGCACGTCCTCCATGGCCGGACTGCTGTGCATTCAATTCAACAAACATCGTCCTGATGCAAGGACGCACCCAGCAAGCGGAGTACCAGCATGCCTGAATTGATTACTCACCTGAGAAGCCCGCTGGGGACTACGTAAATAAGCAGCATGCAGAAATTGGCGCCATGTTGAGCATTTCAGTGTCTTTCTCGTTGTCATCCTATGAATAAGGAGCTGCTGAAGCACCGAAACTCGTCAGGAAAATGACAGGAATCAGAATGGATTTGCTGGTTTTTCTTCAATAAATGGTTTTTAATCACTCTGCTTGCTGTGCGCGCCTTGCATCATGACGATGTTTATTGCTATATATATATATATATATATATATATATATATATATATATATAATTTCCTGCATGGTCCCATTGTTTGACCATTTGGGCGCATCTGTGGTGGTGCGTTTTGAGTACAGCTGGACCAAGCCGTTACCATTTGCCAAACTCTTTCCCCAAAGGAAATCCTCTCCGCACTCACAGTTCCATAACTCTCATAAGGTAATAATCATGCCAATGCCTCCAAAGCGGTTCCACAGTGCTTTTATTTAATCATAAAAGGTCAGCACACCCCTACGTGTTTCGATCTCAGCCGAGATCTTGTTCACGGGGATTCAAAAAACACGGAACCAATCACCATTTCTGCCATATATACCCATGTGACATCATTGTCCGTAATCAGCCCAAGTGCATTCTGGTATTAATAGTTCTAATCCTTTAAACATCCCGTATTTTTTACAAAAGCACATTATACCACAAAATGAAACACCATCCAGGAATTAATTGCAGTTACAACTTAATGAGGCTGAGATCGAAACGCGTAGGGGTGTGCTGACCTTTTATGATTAAATAAAAGCACTGTGGAACCGCTTTGGAGGCATTGGCATGATTATTACCTTATGAGAGTTATGGAACTGTGAGTGCGGAGAGGATTTCCTTTGGGGAAAGTGTTTGGCTATATATATATATATATATATATATATATATATATATATATATTCACTGAAAAAACCATAGGTTTTAGGGACAGTTATAGTTAGTTGGACATTGCACTCGTACAAAACCCGTGAAATTCCCCCGTTATACTTAGTTCAGCTAACTATAACTCGCGCCCCGCAATGCACTGCTGATGACGTCACATATTACATCACTCATGACATGGTCAGTGACATCACTGATGACATCACTGATGACATCTCAAATGACATCACTGATGACATCATGCAGTGACTGTGTGTTTCTGTAAAGTTTAAATATTTTTAATATATATAGGAAAAGACGTATTGAAGAATGAGTGGCTGTATAAGTGTCTGTATGGATGATTTAGTAGGTGCGTGACTGACTCTATAAGTGAGTGATTTAACGTATCTTACTGAATGCATGGGTTAGTGACTAAACTGGGTGAATGTCTGTATCCATCTGTCTGTTGCTGTGTAAGTGGCTGCATGTGTTTGTGAATAGCTACATGAGTGTCTATATGAGTTATTGAATGGTTGTCTGAGTATCTGTATGGGTGCCTGAGTGTTTGTGTGGGAGGGGTGTGTGCGACAATGTGCATAGATGTGTGAGTGGGTGATTCACTGGGTGGATGGTTTCAAGAGTGCATCTGTGATAGACTGTATGGGTGGGTAAGTGTGTGTAAGAGTGTGTTAGTGAGTGAATGTATGTCCCAGTGGTACATGTGTGAGTAACTACATATGTGAAAGGCAGTATATATGTGTGTTGGAGTATATAAATAGCTATAAGCGAGAGTGAGTGATTGTGATAGTGGCTGTATGGATGCGTGTGTGCTTGTATCAGTTATTGTATAAGAGCGTAACAATGTGCTAGTATTTGTATGATTAAGTGAGCTGGTGTGTGTATAACTGTATAGGTGACTAAATGGCAGTGTGTTTAATTATTTGCATGTCTGACTAGGTGTGTTAGTACCTCTATGGATGAGTGGCGGTGTTTGAGTGTCTATATAGGAGTAAGAGTGCATATGATAGTCCTGTACTGAGTGACCATAAGTATGAGTGACTGTACGGGTGAGTGAGTGGATGTGTGTGTGTGTAGACCTAAGAATCAGTGAGTGGGTATGTAGTTATTGGTGTTGGAGTGTCTATGGTTTTGCGAATGGCAGTCTGTAATTTAGAGTGGGTGTATCAAAAGTTATATTAGGATGTGAGAAGATGAATGAAATTATCACATGGATGATGTCATCAGTGATGTCATTTGAGATGTCATCAGTGATGTCATCAGTGATGTCACTGACCATGTCATGAGTGATGTAATATGTGACGTCATCAGCAGTGCATTGCGGGGCGCGAGTTATAGTTAGCTGAACTAACTATAACGGGGAATTTCACGGGTTTTGTACGAGTGCAATGTCCAACTAACTATAACTGTCCCTAAAACCTATGGTTTTTTCAGTGAATTTCAAAGGTTTTTTAAATGCAAATTTCTAACTATAACGTGTCTGAAACCTATGGTTTTTTGTCAGTGAATTTCAAAGGTTTTTTAAATGCTAATTCCTAACTATAACATGTCTGAAACCTATGGTTTTCTTCAGTGAATTTCAAAGGTTTTGTAAATGACAATATTTAAATGTATTAATTATCTTTATTTTTTTGATACTGATTTACATTTTTTTAAACTATTTATTTTTTAAATTACATTGTAATTACATTATACATTACATTACAAAATATACTTTCTCAGAATGAATTACTTTAGTTTAAATACTTTGCAAATAGGCAATAGACTTTTAAGTACAGTAGTTACAGTTGTTGCAATAGGCAACACAATTTCAAACACAATGCAACATTGAGCTCAATGTGAATTTCTAGTTAAATGCAATTAGTTACTTTATGGATTACTTTTCTAACCACAGGACTGGATCCTAGATTCAGTCCTGGGACATCTCCTGTAAACAGTTGAGTAAAAGCGTTTTGGTTACAGTACTGATTTTTAAGGAATATTATTGTATTTTAAAAGTTGACACTTAGAAACTTTTTCACATAGAATCACCAATGTTATCCTATGGCCGGAAATTCACTTAGCAGGTAAGTAGTGTTATCGTTACTTTTTCTTACTCAGTGGTGGATCCTGGATCCAGCACTGGTGCATCTCCTGTAAACAGTTGAAAGAATGCGTTTAAGTCATACAGGCGATTTTTAAGGAATAATTGTAGTTTGTGAAAATTGACACTTTGAAACTTTTCTGCTGAAAACCAGACAATGGATTCCTATGGAAGGAAATACAAGTTACTGGTAAGTACGGTTAGAATTACTTTTCAGGGTCAGTGCTGGGCTAAAAGATGCAGCACTGGGTTCTCTGCTGAAAACCAGACAATGGATTCCTATGGAAGGAAATACAAGTTACTGGTAAGTACGGTTAGAATTACTTTTCAGGGTCAGTGCTGGGCTAAAAGATGCAGCACTGTGTTCTCTCCTGATAACAGGTGAGTAAATCGGAATTCGTAGTTCGGCTGATTTTAGAGGAATATTATAAAGTTCCAAAACTCCACACTTAGAAGAATTTCCAAGAGAAACCAGTCAATGTTAGCCTACGGAAGGAAATTCAAGTTCCTGGTAAGTACGGTTAAAATTACTTTTCAGGATCAGTACTGGGCTAAAAGATGCAGCACTGGGTTCTCTCCTGATAACAGGTGAGTAAATCGGAATTTGTAGTTCGGCTGATTTTAGAGGAATATTATAAAGTTCCAAAACTCCACACACAGAAGAATTTCCAAGAGAAACCAGTCAATGTTAGCCTATGGAAGGAAATTCAAGTTCCTGGTAAGTACGGTTAAAATTACTTTTCAGGATCAGTACTGGGCTAAAAGATGCAGCACTGGGTTCTCTCCTGATAACAGGTGAGTAAATCGGAATTCGTAGTTCGGTTGATTTTAGAGGAATATTATAAAGTTCCAAAACTCCACACTTAGAAGAATTTCCAAGTGAAACCAGTCAATGTTAGCCTATGGAAGGAAATTCAAGTTGCTGGTAAGTACGGTTAAAATTACTTTTCAGGATCAGTACTGGGCTGAAAGATGCAGCACTGAGGTCTCTCCTAATAACAGGTGAGTAAATCGAAATCCGTATTTCGGCTGATTTTAGAGGAATATTATAAAGTTCCAAAACTGCACACTTAGAAGAATTTCCAAGTGAAACCAGTCAATGTTAGCCTGTGGAAGGAAATTCAAGTTTCTGGTAAGTACGGTTAGAATTACTTTTCAGGACCAGTACTGGGCTGAAAGATGCAGCACTGAGGTCTCTCCTGATAACAGGTGAGTAAATCGGAAATCGTATTTCGGCTGATTTTAGAGGAATATTTGCACAATGGTGAAGGGAGGGGGCGGGGCCTGAGGTGACATCTGTGCAAACGCGCCCCGTGGCGCGTTTTAAGTTGGGGGATTAAGTCCCCTTGAATCATGAGGGTCCCTGGGGGCCAACTAGTCCACCAGGAACCTCCAGTATGCGCCAGGGGGCTGCGTTGCAGAGACGTGTACAGAGGCCACACCCCTTTTTACACCTCTCTGCAACGCAGCTCTGTGGCGCTTTCTGGACGTACCTGTTGGGCTAGTTGGCCCCAGGGACCCTCAGGATTGAAGGGGATTTAATTCCCCATCTTAAAACACGCCACGGGGCCTGTTTGCACACATGTCACCTGAAGCCCCGCCCCTCCCTTCACCACTGTGCAAACGCGCCCCGTGGCGCATTTTAAGTTGGGGGATTAAGTCCCCTTGAATCCTGAGGGTCCCTGGAGTCCAACTAGCCCACCATGTACTTCCAAAAGCGCCACAGAGCTGCGTTGCAGAGAGGTGTAAAAGGGCGTGGCCTCTGTACACCTCTCTGCAATGCAGCCTCTGGCGCATACTGGAGGTTCCTGGTGGGCTAGTTTGCCCCCAGGGACCCGCAGTATTCAAGGGGAATTACTTCCCCTTCTCAAAATGCGCCAGGGGGCTCGTTTGCAGACTGCTGCAGGGAGGGGGCGGGGCCTCCGGCACGATGCCGGTCTTTTTTTTTTTTTTTTTTTATTGGGAGGGGGGCTGCGTGGCCCCCCTTCCCTCAGCCACTTTTTGCCCCGGGGACCCCATCCCCCGGGGCATGCCCTCTTTTTTTAAATTTTTAATATTTGGAGGGGGGCTGCGTGGCCCCCCTCCTCAGGCCATTTAAGGCCCCGGGGACCCCATCCCCCGGGGCCGGCCTTTCCTTTTTTTTTTTTTTTTCTTTTTTTTTGGGGAGGGAGGCCGCGTGGCCCCCCTCCCGGGCCACTACTTGCCCCGGGGACACCATCCCCCGGGGCTGGCCCTCTCCGTTGGGGACTGTGGTGGGGTCCCCAATCCCCCCACAGTCCCACCGGCTCCCCGCGTCCCTTGGGAGTCGGCATTGCTTTTCCACATGGGGAGCTGCTAACATGCAGCTCCCCATGTGGAAAAGCAATGTGCTTTGGATATTGGAAGAGAGAGCTCCTGCTCTCTCTTCCAATATCCAAAGCAGTTTGCAATGACAGGACGGGAGCCGCGAGGCTCCCGTCCTGTCATTGCAAAGTACAGTGTCCCGGGGTAGGCACCCCGGGACACTGCAGGAGCCGGCCCTGGGGGGTGGCGGTCCCCAGGGCCATCAAGGGCTCCAGGAGGGGGGCCGCGCGGCCCCCTCCCTTGAATTGCACAGCCCCGGGGAGGTGGTGGTCCCCGGGGCTCTGGGGTCCGTAACGGACCCCACATTTATTTTCTATGTGCCCCGGGGAGGTGGTGGTCCCCGAGGCGTGTGGGGGGGCTGGAGCGTTATTTCAAATTTAAAAAAGAAGCCCCGGGGGGTGGCGGTCCCCGGGGCTGCGGGAGGGCAGGAGAGCCCTCCCGCACCCTGAGCGCATCCTGCCGATTTAAAAAAAAAAAAAAATGCTTTTTTCTGCCCAAGGGGTCCTTGTGGGACCCCCTGAGCAGACCTAGGGGGTCAGGGTGTTTCTACCCTGCCCCCTTTGTGCGTTTTGCGCACTTGTTTCTTTTTTTTTTCTCGGCGGGATTCGCGCACCCTAAGCGCATCCCGCTGATTTTTTTTAAAAAAAAAGCTTTTTTCTGCCCAGGGGGTCCTTGTGGGACGCCCTGAACAGACCTAGGGGGTCAGGGTGTTTCTACCCTGCCCCCTTTGTGCGTTTTGCGCACTTGTTTCTGTCCCTCGGTTCTACCGAGGGACAAAATGGCTGCCAACATTTCCTGAATCGGAATGTTGACAGCCAGCTGACAGCCAATTAGCATGCAGCTCGTGATCGGGACGGTGCGCGCAGGGTGCGCTCAGGGTGCGCGGATCCTCTGTGCCCATAGATATATATGTACTTTTACTTTTGATTTTCTCAGCAACTACTGAACAGATTTACACCATTTAACAAAAAGGGTTCTTTCTGAACCAAGAACTACCTCTTTGCCAAATTTGGTGTAATTCCGTTCAGCAGTTCGGGCTGTAGCCGTGTCTAAAGTTTCCTATGGAAAAATGAATGGGGAAAACACGTTTTGGGACCCCCCTTTTTTCTCAGCCCCCGCTTGACGAATCCCTCCGAGACTTTCAGGGTAGGAGCGGACCGGAGCGCCCCACAAAGTTTGAAAATTTCACAAAGATACGTCAACCGGCAAGAGAGTTATTTCAAATAGAATGTCGCAGATTTCCTATGGAAAATAGGTCCTAACTATAACTATCTACTGGCGACCGCCAGTAGATAATATATATACATATATATATATATATATGTAGAGAGAGAGAGAGAGAGAGAGAGAGAAAGATAAATAGATAGATAGACAGATAGATAGATGGATTGACATTAAAAGAACCTTATAATTTCACTATAACTATAACTCGTGCCCCCACCATGCTCAGTGTTGATACCAATGATGGCATTTCAGATGTTACAGTGATGTTATTAATGATGTCATAGAACATGTCATAAGTGATGTAATGTGTGAGGAAATTGGCAGTGCATGGTGAGAACACAAGTTATAGTTACTTTAGGTCACAAATTATAGGTACTTGAGATAACTGTAACTTGTGAATTTCAGTGGTTTTGTTAGTTTGAACCGTTAAGTTGTACCTGACAATTTCACCTATCTATAACGTCCCTTTCACTTTTAGTGTTTTCTGTGAATTTCTAAAGTTTTTCTGTATTGTAATGTAAGATAATATTTACATGTCTAACTATAACTTCACTGTTACCTTTGTTTTTTTCAGTGAATTTTTATGTTTTTTTTCCAATGGATCTTAAGTAAAGCAGACATACTGAATTTGTCGAAGTTTCAGAAAACCAAAATGTAAAAGGGGGGTTTATTGGCTTTACCTAGGGGTCAGCACATCAACATTTATGAAGCAGACCTATTATCTTTGGCACATAATCACCAATAACTGTAATCAAATGTATATTTCATAAATTCACAGATTGGAATGTTTAATAATACTGATTGGCACAAAATATTTTCAATAAAGCATTTAAAAAATAACATATCTTTGAGTTTTTTTCTGTTTTTTTAACATTTTTAGGTCACAAAATGTAGCCATAGAACCAACCATAAGG
Source organism: Calotriton arnoldi (assembly GCA_963921515.1). Classification (NCBI taxonomy): domain Eukaryota; kingdom Metazoa; phylum Chordata; class Amphibia; order Caudata; family Salamandridae; genus Calotriton; species Calotriton arnoldi. Next base: position 11,183 of record CAWUFW010020009.1, read on the forward strand.
GGTCGCTGCACTCCAGCTAAAGAGCATACAGCTCCACCTCGGAGTGCTTTAAAAACAATGATAACCTCCCCCTAAAATGTAAATTGGCACTAGGGTATTGAACCCTGGGTCCTAAAAATGGCTCAGGAAGGGGGGCTGCATGTCCTCTCCCCAAAAACATTTGCTGCACTCAACCCCTGGGCCCTGGCCCACCTCAGAGGGCTTATATTCCCACCTTTTTTTAAAGAGGCCCATGGATTCTTTACAAGTCTACGGTACCATTATAAAACGATATATATGTTTTTTGGGCCGGGGGCCCACCAGGCCTAGGGAGGCAGGGTATCCCTACCTTGCCCACTATATATTTTTATTCTTCTTCTTGCACTACCCTTCCTGTAAAACGAAAGGGAAAGGGTTACAGGGGAGAGTGGGCCTGGGGACTAGAGAGCAGGTATGGGCCAGCTCATTGCCTAATGAAGCCAGCACTCAGGAAGTTAAGTGCACTTTTCCTTCTCCCTTTGGTCTTATAGATTGATAACTCTAAATTATAAGTAGCTAATAGTCTTGACCGCCAATTGATGAAGGTAGGTGGGTCAGGACTGATCCATTCATTAGTTATACATGCGCGGACCAGCGCCATAGCAATAAACAAAATAGCGGTTACTGATCTCGATCTTAAATTGCCCTCCCTGTCAAAACCCACACCGATAATTACTAAGTCCCCAGTAATTCTAATCGGAGCTCCAAGAATTACACCCAAAAAATTCTCAATCTCTTGTAAAAAAAGCCCCAGTTTTGGACAGGAGAAAAACATATGAATCGAATCTGCAGCCCGCAGCCCACACCTATTACATTTGTCCCCCGTCGTAGCACTCCATTTAGCGATTTTGCCAGGAGTATAGTACAAGTCAAAAAGGGACATATAGTGCTGACTTCTTAGTCTGCTGGTCATTAAAATCCGGTTCGCCAAATCAAGAGATTTTTCTATATTTATACCAGCAACTCCCAGTTTATTCGCCCACTTTGAATTCCATGTATCAACATCATCCGAGAATGATTCCAATAGTTGTTGGTATAGCTGTCCTATTGAGGTTTTTTTCCTCACTTTTTCAATCAATGGGATTTTAACAAACTGTAACTCTATTCCTGACCCCATCCTACCCAAAAAGCTACGTATCTGAAGGTATTTAAAAAAATCTTGTTTACCTAGGCCGTATTTCTCCTGCAGATCTGAAAAGGACAAAAGTTGACCTTTATCAAACAGATCGCCCACACACAATAGATCTTGCAGACCCCATCTGAATGTAATTTGATCGCGAAATATTATAGGGAGCAAACCAGATGCGGAGAAGGGGGTGTAAGCATTCAGATTTGAAATATGTAGTTTACGCCTGATCTGTTTCCAGACTGCAAAGGCAGCCTTAAGTATCTTGAACTTGGTCTTTTTATAGTAGCTGGGCTCTACTATCCTAACTAAACAGCTATTGGTCTTTTCCCCCAACCCAAATTCATAAATGGATGGTCTATTGAAAGAGGGGATCTCAGCCTTGGCACCAACTAAAAGGGGACCCATATATTGCAACATAGCAGCCCAATAATATACCAAAAAGTATGGAACACCCCAACCCCCACGATCTCTTGGTAAGACCATCCTTTTGAATGCCCTTCTCGGTCTCCGATACCCCCAGAGAAATCTAGAACAGATCCTCTCTAACTTAGTGAAGCAAGAGGTGGAGAACTCAAGGGGAATTGTTCTAAATATATAGAGAAATTTAGGAAGGACCAACATTTTTAAAACATTACACCTCCCATGAAGAGAAAGATGAAGGTGATCTAATCTTTCCAATGTTGTATTCACCTTGTCCATCACTGGGGTAATGTGCAGATCGGGAATCCGATCCACTTCCGATGTAATTCTAATTCCTAGATATGTTGCTTCAGAAACGATTGGTAGATTTGCCAGAACTTCAGTACCTGAGTAAAGCATCTGAGTTTTATCTACATTTAATTTATAACCGGAAAATCTACCAAACTGCCCAGCCAAAGTCTTTATTGCAGGGAACGCCGAAGATATATCGCTGGTGAGTACCACAGTTATCAATCTATAAGAACAAAGGGAGAAGGAAAAGGGCTATGGGATGTAAAATCTGGGCTCCAATATCGGATTGGACACAGCAAAGTTAGGGTAGGCAATGTAAGTTTTCTATAAGCAGTATTAGCATTAGCTGTCTCTAAATACATATCTCTGTTGATCTCAACTTAGTCAAGGGCTTTGTTAGAATGCTCGTGAACCCGGGGTTTTGATAATATAAAATGTATCATTTGAATGAATTATTATTATTTTGTTTAAAAAACCCAGCCCACACTGGGCCTGATAGTTTTGTTTACTGTTGTATATGTATAATTGCTTTGAATGTATCATAACCCTGTTTCTTTGTATAGTGCCTCGATCAAAAGGGTAAAAAACTCAATAAAAATATTTAAAAAAAAAAAAAGGAAGTGAAGTGCAAACATGGAATAAAAATACCCAGATGTGAAGGTGGTTAAACGAGGTGGAAATAGGACGGGTCTTAAAGATTAAGAGCCACGTCGGCGGTCATTTTGGAGAATTAAATGACCATGGTGGAAGAACATCATACGCGAAGTGCAGTGGTAGTCTGCACTATGGGTCATGGTCAAAGGTCTGCCACAGGGGTAAGAGACAGGTAAACTAATGGCAACAGGCTGCGAGTAATGGTGGCTATGTGCGGAGAATGGAGGAGACTCACCAAAAGGGGAAAAAGAGCCGGCATGAAGGTCCAGGCATCTGGGATGGGAGATATCCATTACAACACAGGCATTACATCATAAGGCCTTTACAACGCAGGCATTACATTGCAAGTGCCTTTACAATGCATGCCATTACAACACATGCCATTACAATGCATATGCCTTTACATCGCAAGCCATTACAACACATTTTTAAGGTATGTTTTTTTATTTTTTTTTACATAGTATTTTTTTGAAGTCTTTAATTTTTGGGTTGGGTGGTTTAATACCCAGGTATTAATTTTAATACTTGGGCATTAATTAAAAAAAATAGTATTTTTAAAATAATTTTTACATTATTTTAACATTTTTTAATTTATTTTTAAGAGGATTGAGAGCCAACCCCTTGGACAGGATGTTAGGGAAACAGGGGTTTTGGGATGGGGTAGTGTTTTTATACCCAGGTATTACATTTATTTATTAAGTATTTATTTTTAATATTATTAGTATTTTTAATACTTATTTCTATTTTTTATTTTTTATTAATTTAAAATTAAATATTTTTTGGTTTGTAGTGTATTAATACTCAGGTATTAATTACTTGAGTATTTATTTTTACTGTTGATGGTTTTTAAAAAAAGGTATTTTGTACTATTATTGCAATTTTTAATATAAATATTATTTTTGAAAACATATTGTTACTTTTCCCCTGGGATGGGATGCTTTGGGTATCAGGGTTTATGGGTGGGGAGTGTATTAACACTCAGGTATTAATTATAATGCTTGTGTCTTAATTTTTTTAGAAATTTTTATATTAAATAATGTAAAAATATTTATTAAATTTAAAAAATATTTACATTTTTATTTAAAACTAGATTTCACAACCAACCCCTGGGACGGGATGCAAAGGAAACAGAGGTTTTGGGTGTGGTCATGTATTAATACCCAGGTATTAAAATTCATACCTGAGTATTAATGTATGCTGTTATAATTTTATAAAATCTTAACTTTTATCTTAATTTATAAAAATTTAAAAATAATAGAAGGTTTTAACACTTATCCCCTGGGACAAGATGCAAGGGAATCAGGGGTTTTGGGTGGGGGTGTATTAATACCCAGGTATTAATTTTAATGCTTGGGTATTATTTATAATACCTTTTTGAATAAAAGTTTAAAGAATTAAAATCAAAAAGATATTTAATAAAATAAAAAATAAAAGGTAAACATGTTTAAGTCAGAGTTTATGTAGTTAATCATTTAAGAGTAATAAAAATATAAAATATATATATAATATAAAAAAGACAACACAAAATGCATTTTTTTAAATATTTATTTATTTTATTAAAAATATAAGACAGTCAAATTTAAATGTCAAAAATTAGTATAGAAATAAATTTCTTTTTTGTAGGTTTTCCCATGGTTTCCCATTGAAATCTATGGGAGAAAATTTCCTTTTTTCATTTTTAGTAACACAGATGACGTTGCTGGTTGTACATAACTTTCTACAGTTGGTGGAGCGTCACGGTCAAGATCGGATGGAAGGAAGAGCTGCGCTCAGGTAAGGCAATTTAAAATTTAAAAATATAGTTTGTACGTGGCTAAGTTTATTGTAAGGAGAGTGGAAGGAGGTAGTTAGAAATAGGATAGTATAATTTTGTATGTGTTGAATGTATTAACCCACATTTTAATTCCTACGCAGGTAGCAGTTGTAGGCCCACGTCGGGCTGATTGCTTTTTTAACACTTTTGGTTTTAGAATATTTTTTTTAAAGTAGGCTTTATTTATTTTTTTTAAAAACCAAAGTGTAAAGAAAGCAATCTTTTGAAAATATTTTTAAAGCGTCAGGTTTTAAAAAAAAAAAAGAATTGCGTTTTTCGAGTAGGAGGAAGGTTCAAGAACACAGATGGCATAGATGGCAGAATCGATTTTTTTACTTTTTTTTAGAAGTATTGCTTATTGGATTTTTAACTAAATGGTCGATTACTGTGGATAGAGGATTGCATCGAAGGATTACTTGTGGCGATTTGTGCCCAAAAAAGTTATTTTTTCCAGGATTTTTTGGGGGGGATGTGTTTTCTTTAGGTGGACACAGTATTGTTTGCAGCACTAAGGGGCTGATTACGATGGCGGGCGGACTTAGTCCGCCCGCCACCGTAGCGGTGATTGGGACCGCCCACCAGACATGCGGCGGTCCCACCACTGCAATTAGGATGTGCCCGCCATACTGGTGGGCGCATCCTGGGCTTTCAACATTGCGGGCGGTGCTGCTGGCTGCAGCACCGTCCGCAATGTTAAAAGTGCTTGCACCGCATTTCCCTGCACCACGTGGCAGGCACCACGCGGTGCCTGCCACTTGGTGCATGGAACTGGTACCCCCCAGTGCACCCCCGCACAGAGGGGGCCCGCAACGGGCCCCCAAAGCCAATCCCCGCCAGCCTTTCCTGCCGTGGAAAGGCCTCTCCAACACCCACATCCTAATATGGCGGATGGTGCCTGCTAGGCACCGCCACCATATTAGTGGCCCAGCTCCACCCGCAGGCAATTGTAACGATTGCCACCAGCGGAAAAGCGACTGACGGACTTTGCGTCCGCCGCAATGCCCACCGCCATCCTAATATGGCGGTGGGTAAATCTAATTACAATGGTGGAACGATCGCCACCGCTGGCCCAGTGGTGGCGATCGTTCTGCCATCGTAATGAGCCCCTAAGTTTGCTGAACAATATGGCTATGCCAAACTGTGCTCTTTTTTCCAAAGTTTGACTCGGGTTATGGATTTCAACGAGATGTTTGGATTACTTTCTCTTGGTGAAATGTGGGATTTTAACTAAGTCCAAGAGCCGAAGAAAGTAGACAACTTAAGGTAGGAAACCCGATTTTTATTTTAAATTTTAAAAATAATTTTGAAAAAAGCCAATTGAATTTGTAAAAATGATTTTTCAAAACAAGCAAGTAAGGTTGAATAGGGGTTAGTGTAGATTAGAAATGTAGGATGTGCGCAATATTGTCTAGGTAGTCTGAAGCCACCATCAACAAAAATTGTTGAATTTGACCCAATAGTCGCTCGGACATTTCTTTTGTTCTTTTAGAAATTTGTGGGTTCAGACTACCAGTCAATGATTGAGCTATTCTCATTTCTTGGAAACTTTGCTCCTTCTTCAAAATTTCCCAAAAATGATACAAGTTTGGGTGAGGTTTTCCAATAGATTTGTTGAAGGAGTTATGCCATCCCTCTATGGCATTGTTTGTTTTTGCTCCTCCGTCTAAGCAGGTCGTGTAGCAGTTCCACCACTCAACATGAAATCGTGGTTTCCTCCTGCGACCTGACCTGCTTAGATGGCCAATCCATGTGTCCTCAAAATAATTTAGTAGGGGTTCCAATTTTTCATCGTTTGTTGAAAAATAGTCAGATTCAGAAATATATGTGTAGTGTTCATCTACACAGTCAGGAGAATCAAAGCAAAGTGCTGTTAGTTTTTTTTTACTCGAATTGTAGTTTACTGTATGACATGTAATCCTCAACTAAGGATGTTTTTTGAATTTTTCGATAAAATGCCTGTGAAAAGTGAAAAAAACATCCTTGAACTTGGGATCTGGATACATTTTGGTGATGGTGTTAATCATGAGTAATTCAAAGTCAATTCACAGTTTTCTTGGACTTTTGTTCAAGGTTTTAGCTTGTACCACTGATAAAAATTCAGTGTATGTTGAGGTTTGCCTATTAGGGAGTAAACTGTACACTAAAGGTACTACTGTGTTATTAATGTAGGTGTGAATAGTGTATATCCGGGTGAATGGATGGGGTGTAGATTTAAAAGTGCCATCCATCATCCAAATATCACTAGTCTCAAATTTCATGAGATTATGGGTTGTGCTAAATATTAATATTCTTTTCTGAAGGTTTTTATTATCATGCTAAAGAAAGGTTTAATTAGTAACAGTGACAGTTAGTTCAGGAGGAATGTTAATATCAGAGCATGTTTAGGGTGTTATACGTAGAGAGTTATTTGCCTGTTTTTTACACTGTATAATTCTACGTAAGTTTGGGATTGTGGGCATACAACTTGCTACATGTATAGGAATGTTTTGGGATACCTCCTTCAAAACTGAGCCACAGGGTTCATTGGAGGTGGATGCAAGGTCTTTCATTTGATTTATGTTTTCTCTAACCTCAATATCCATTGCAGAGGCAGAGTGGTTATGCTCTGTGGTCCTTTTAACAGTGTCACCAAGAGTAACTGCTCTGCCTGTCCAATGGGATGAGTAATATTGCACACACCTCCAATGACACCTGGGCTCAGTTAATTTCTCCTTACAATAAACATAGCCACTGTACTTTAATAACCTATTGCCTCGGTTGGATTTCAGGTATGCTGCTTGCGTTCCGGTCTCCATTTTTATTTTTGACCGGGAAAAAGAAAAAAAGAAAAATGTTTGAATTTTGACATTTTTTAGTGATTGCATCCAGTGAAATAAAAAATGTAGTTTAATTGTTTATTAATTGCCAATTGTATTTTGAAATGACATGCTGTTTATTAGATTGTTTGCCTTTTATTATGCATGCTAAGATTTCATGCTTTTCTTTTGTTGTTGAGTCCTGCAAAAAGAATATTAGGCTTTTATTGTCTTTTTTTGTAATTTTACCCACCTTTACAAGGTTTTTATTGTTTATTTGCTCGTCCTTTTGATGGTTTTGGACTTTTTGATGGTGGTTGGGTTGATTATGGTTTCCACAGTTCTGGTTGTTGTCCGGTTAGGTGAAAGATAAAGATGAGATTTGTTGACGTTTTTGTAAATTATCTCTGGTTAGTCATTTTTTGCGATTTGTTATTTGGCTTTTAAAGTGATTTTTGTTTTGCTCTATTTTTTTAAAATTTATGCGAATTTGGCTAGTTAGTTTCGGCTGTTTCGCAAGGGCTTACAAATAATTTACCTGTGGAAGTCCTTTTGATTTTTAGTTACTGCTGGAGAAATTTGGTGAAAGTTCAGGTGCTGGTTATTCTTGGTTGTTTATTTTTACAGAATAAGTAAATCTGTGATAAAAAGTTATTTGATTATATGTTCAACTCTATAATGAATATGTTGTTAGAAGAAGCAAATGTCAAGAAACTTGCATTTTGTACATCATCACTTTTTAACTCTTTCCAAGAGTCAAGCACGTTTTCATGTTCGATTAGTAATTTTGCCCCCTACCACTGTCCAGCACCTTTCTAGGGGCAATCACTTGGCGGAGCTAGAATAGTAATTTTGTCCCCCGCCACTGTCCAGCACCTTCCCTGATGCAATCACTTGGCTGAGTTAGAATAGTAATTTAGCCCCCCTCCACTGTCCAGCACCTTCCCTGAGGCAATCACCTGGTGGAGTTAGAATAGTAATTTTGCCCCCCACCACTGTCCAGCACCCTCCCTGAGGCAATCACTTGGCAGAGTTAGAATAGCAATTTTGCCCCCCACCACTGTCCAGCACCTTCCCTGAGGCAATTACTTGGTGGAGTTCTAATAGCAATTTTGCCCCTCACCACTGTCCAGCACCTTCCCAGAGGCATTCACTTGGCGGAGCTAGAATAGTAATTTTGCCCCCCACCACTGTCCAGCACCTTCCCTGAGTCAATCACTTGGCAGAGTTTGAATAGTAATTTTGCCCCCCACCACTGTCCAGCACCTTCCCTGAGACATTCACTTGGCGGAGTTTGAATAGTAATTTTGCCCCCCACCACTGTCCAGCACCTTCCCTGAGTCAATAACTTGGTGGAGTTTGAATAGTAATTGTGCACCTATCACTGCCCAGCATCTTCCCTGAGGAAATCACTTGGCGGAGTTAGAATAGTAATTTTGCCACCCACCACTGTCTAGCACCTTCCCTGAGGCAATCACTTGGAAGAGTTAGAATAATATTTTGGCCCCCCACCACTATCCAGCACCTTCCCTGAGGCAATCACTTGGCGGAGTTAGAATAGTAATTTTGCCCCCACCACTATCCAGCACCTTCCCTGAGGCAATCACTTGGTGCAGTTAGAATAGCAATTTCACCACCCACCACTGTCCAGCACCTTCCCTGAGGCAATCATTTGGTGGAGTTTGAATAGCAATTTTGCCCCTCACCACTGTCCAGCACCTTCCCTGAGTTAATCACTTTGTAGAGTTTGAATAGTAATTTTGCCCCCCACCTTTGTCCAGCACCTTCCTTGAGGCAATCACTTGGCGGAGCTAGAATAGCAATTTTGCTCCCCACCACTGCCCAGCACCTTCCCTGAGGCAATCACTTGGCGGAGTTTGAATAGTAATTTTGCCCCCCCCCAAAATGTCTAGCACATTTCCTGAGGCAATCAACTGGTGGATTTTGCCTTTAAAATATTGCCTTCTTTTACTGACTATTACTTGCCAATTTACTTTGGCTTTTCAATAAAGTTTTTTTATTTTTCTTGTAGTGAAAAAATATTCAAATGTTTACTTACAGCTGATTTTCCAAATGATTGGTTTTCTTCGATTTGTAATTGCTGTTGTTGTTTGTTCAATCTGTGTAGTAAATTGACAAATTAGAAATTAATTATATTTTCATTTTTTTTTTTTTGTGCTTTAAAAATGTCATTTGATGTTGACTTACTTTTAAACAGAAATATAGATTCCGGAATGTCGGTAGTGTACTTGAGGTTGATTTTGTAGTGCTGTAATTAATATTAAAGACATTTTTTAAGTTCTTGAAATATTTGTTTTCATTTGAAGGTGTTTGGTGTTAAACGTTTACTTACTTCTGTCAGTCGATGGCAGTGTACGACTTGAAAGTCTTGTCAAGTCTCCTCCTACTTCTGCTGCCTGTGGTCATCATGGAAGTCAGTGCACCAGTGAGCACAAAATCGTTGACGGCTTCTTTCATACATTTTTTAGGGGTTAACTAGAATTTGAAACAAAATATGTTCTGGAAACGATTTTGTCTCATGAATCAGAACCTGACAGAATGTATATTTATTATGTTTTGTATGAAATGTTGGTTTTTATGTTGCGTTTCTTTATGTCAGCCATTTTGAGTAGATGATGGGTCATTGGCTGTAATGGAAATAGTTGATGGACCCCCATTTTCTATGCTTTCTCTGCTTTGTATGTACATTCTGTTTATGACAGAAACTGTAGTGTTTTTTTTTAAATGTTGTTTGTACATATCATTGAAATTCTTTTTTTAATATAGAAAAATTGTCAAAACAATTTTTTGAAATTACGATATTTATTAATAAGTATGTATTTTAATATTTCAGTATTTGAATTAATACCCGAGTATTAAAATTAATACTTGAGTATTAATGTACTCCCCCAAGCAAAAACCCTGTTTCCTTTGCTTCTCATCCCAGATTATTGTTGTGGCAAAACAACAACAAAAAACAATTTCAAATATTTTATTGTAGACTTATTATGTGTTGTAATGGCATGCGTTGTATTAGTATGCGATGTAATGGTTTGCATTGTAATGGCACCTTTAATACTACAATATGTATTTGCATTGTAATGGCTTGCCATGTAAAAACATGCAATGTAATGGTATCTGCGTTGTAAAAACTGCAATGTAAAGGTATGCGTTCTAATGGTTTGCGCTGTAACGTCATATATTTATCCGGGATCCATGTGGCGCTGAAAACAAGCAAAGGGAAGGTGTAGTTAGGCAAAGACTGGCGTCATGATGAGGACTTCTGGGCGGGGGACTGAAACCAAGATCAAGGAGAAGGGGAAGGGGCGATAGTTGAAATGAATTAAATAATCAAAGTAAACAGGCTCATAACATGAAGAATAGCGAACGATTCGCTCACCTGTAAATGAATTAGGGCAGCACACGGATAGGATTCAGAGGTTAGATGTGAATTGAAAGTGACCTCTGGTTCAAGACGTCGGCGTGAGTCCGAGTCAGAAGGGGCGTGGACGGTAGCGTATGGGGTAATTTAAAGGGCCAGATGAGAACACTAGAGAAGACAGTAGAGTGAGAGAAAGGGTCACAAAAGTACCCCGGGGGGACGAAAGACAGGGACAGGGACATTCTGCTGACATTGTATATGTCATTTTTCTTAATTGATTTGGGATTTTTATTGTGTTGTGTTTTCACTTTATTATTGTATTTGGGCTGCAAAAATACTTTACACTTTGCCTCTAAGTTATGGCTGACTTCTGTGTGCCAAGCTGTCAGAGGGTTAAGCATAGGTTAGTTTATTGACTTTTGCAGTTCACATGACAAGGACTGTGTTTGTTGCCTGAGTGGGTCTTCGACCCCCTTCGATATGACTCAATATCCCCTTTGAACATCAAGATTTGCATGAATATTCAGAGATCAAAGTATGTGGGGCAATGATCCTTTAACTCATTGGACCAAGAGCATACTACAAATAATGATAATTGGGAAGGTATCAATTTGATGACGACTTTCACGAGTCAAACAACAATCTTGAACTACTATTCACCTTGAATATGAGTTGTACCATATTTGTATAACGGCCAATCCCATTATACGACCATACCTTCTTCAAATAATGCTTTAAGAGAAGCTATGGTAACGTGTCTGTTCTTTCCATAACCTCGAGTTCTTAACCAATGTGTTCTGCACCATGAACTTACCGCTGAACAAGCCCACAACTGAAATTTTTGAGGCTAAAGAAAGAGGCATTAATCAAGCATTAACCATTGTACAACTGATGAAAGAAACATCTCCTATATTAAGGTACACTCATCTCTATAGTTTACTGAGAGCATCACCATTCAAAGGGTGTAGACAGAATTCTGAAGAGGAATTGGAGAAAAGCAAAGTCTTATAAACTCCCATTGCATTAACACATCTAATAAACTATTCCAATTTTTTTGAAGAACTATGAGCATACCTACACTTTAAGTGCTCTCCTTCTCATGTCCAGGAAATATATATCAAGTGTGTGCTCTACTTCAATTTTGAAAATTATATGATCAGATCCAGCTTTACTAATCCACTACAGCCAAAGGCTTTGACCACAGAGATCTTCATCTCCTGAATATCCACTTCATCTCTGAAATAGTTGTCAATAAAAGTGCTATCCTCTGCAAGTTCACAAATAAACATGTCAGAGTCCAAAGTAACCGAATATAATATTGCATAGAATCTTAGGGCCAAATTTAGAGTTTGGCAGACCGGTTACTTTGTCACCAATGTGACAGATATCCCATCCTCCTAATTAGAAGTACTTTATGATATTATGTACTTGTAATTAGGTGGAAAGGATATCACTCACGTTTGTGATGGAGTAGCCTATCTGCCAAAGTTTGAATCAGGCCCTTAACCTTATCACAGATGTGGACAATGCTAGAGTAACCCCTCAGGACTTATCTGCAACAATATATCCAAACATCACTCACAGTAGCACCTCAATTCAAGATGGGTTGATCCTCTAAAACCTCCAATTTCATGCTAGCATGAGTTCTATCCTGAAGAAACCAAGTGCAGATCTTGTGCCATAGCTAATTATCAACCCATCTAATGCTTGCACAAGAATTCTGAATTCATAATTTGATCTCTACCTTTCACCCAGATAAAGTTGAAAAGACACCTTTGTAGGTATCAATTAGGATTCATTAGGCACTAAGAGCCTGATTTATACTTTGGGTGATGGAGTAATCTCTGTTGACTTGATGGAGGACTTAACCCGCTGCATGCGTCGGACGGCCCCTGGCCATCCGACGTCACGGTGGGCGTGTGCGGAGGACGGCCGGGGGCCGTCCAAACCGCGCACGCGTGGAATTCTTCCGCACAGCGGGGGAATTCCAGCCGCAGCGAAGCGGTCAATGTCTGCCAGGCGAGACTATTCCTCCCAGAAAATGTAGAAATGACCGCCAAGCTGGCAATCCTTTCTAAAGCATTGGCTGGAACCGCCATCATGTCTGTTCCAGTCAATGCTGTTGAAAGTTTGGTGCAGGGCCCCATCAACATGAAGGAGCCATGACGAAACTGTTTTCTTTTTTAATTGTCACGGGCAGTGAAAACTGACCTCTATTTCTGCCCATCTAAATTATGTGGGGTTTAGTCATGGTGGAAACAGAGTAGTTTCCACCACGATTAAACCTAAGTTCATCTTAATTTGGTGAACGGACCAAAGACTTGGCAGTATGGATACTCCATCACTGTAGCAACGGAGTATCCATAGCACAAAGATATAAATCGGGCTCTAAGTCACTAACACCTCTGTCATCAATATCTGGGAAATGTTGCTTTCCTCAAGAGACTATGGTCATGCCTGTATTTTGATCCAAGTAGGAATGTCAGAAATATTCGATATGTTTTGAGGGTGTGGCATTAAGAGGCATCAACTCTTAAATGACAAAACACTACAGGAACCATGGCACATTCTTACAATAAGCCATCAATTTGCATTTTGGGTGATACAAGGCTTTTAATTAACATTGACATTAGTCAATATTCTCCTGGACCGGCTGACCTTCATTGCTGATGGACACAAGCTTGGTTACCACATGTATAAAGACAAAATGCAAATTTGCCATAAACTGTAGGAAGAAGATCAAGCATACCAACAAATAAAAGACTGCTGTATAAATATTCTATTTTGAAAGCTGTTAAATTTCCTGCACCACAAAACTGCAAAGACTTTTATCCTAATTATCTGCCCTGTATACCCTTCTAATTTAGATTTCCAGTCTCAATAGGGACTTCTTATTGACTACAAAATTTGGGAGCAACTTGGGAATCATGTTTGATGCTGATCTCTAATTTTTAACCCCAATTTAGACCGCTCCGCAATGAGAACGCATCAGCACTTTGCCCCCGGACCCCTGCCCTGCACTTCGCACTTTGGACACGGCCCCTGGAGGAGGGCGGAAAGTACTTTAATACGGAGTAGGTCCCGCAGCGCGAGAGACCGCTCCGCAACGAAAACGCATCAGCACTTTGCCCCCAGACTCCTGCCCTGCCCTGCACTTCGCACTTTGGACACGGCCCCTGGAGGAGGGCGGAAAGTACTTTAATTCGGAGCAGGTCCCGCAGCGCGGGAGACCGCTCCGCAACGAGAACACATCAGCACTTTGCCCCCGGACCCCTGCCCTGCCCTGCACTTCGCACTTTGGACACGGCCCCTGGAGGAGGGTGGAAAGTACTTTAATCCAGAGCAGATACCGCAGCGCGGGACGCTCGGCCCGGGCGAAGACCGGGCCAAGACGGGCCCGTCTTAGCCCGTCATAGACCGGAAGAGACCGGGCTGGGCCACGGTCCTTTACTCTGCTTTTAAAGGTACTGTGATAGTGTTTATATGACAAGAGTAGGAGAACATTTAAAAAACGTTTAAACTTCTACTGATTCTTCCCTCCTTCCAACCGGAACAGTTTGGGTGAACTATATTTTATTACCTAATTATAGTAGGTTGGCAAATATCATATTCCATAGTTATATCCAGCCAATACTGGTTGTTGAGGACGAGTTGTGATTAACTTATATATACACTTGGTGCACAATTAGAGCTATGGGGAAGAGAAAAACACCGAGCGCCAACGTGAAAAAGCACTCTAAGCCAGGGGGACAGTCTTGCAAGACTTTATTAAGTTATTTAACGGGTGCCATGGGAGCCATTGAGAAGCAGATTATTACAGTAGAAGAGTCCCTGAATACGGGGAACTTAGGTGTGGAGGGAGGTATAGGAGAGGATAATATAGTACAGGGGGGACCCGATATACATACAGACATACATACAGATGCACCCAGGAGCCCATCAGGCATAAACGGCTGCATCGTAAATATATCGGATGATATATCGGGAAGCGAACGGGAGTACGATACTCAACCACCGACTAAGCGTGCCAGAAACCCTGACCCTGACCTCTTTCCCCCTACAACAAAGATCATAGGATCATTGGTTAGGGAGACCCCCTTAAAAGCACGGAAAAAAGCCACAAAAAAGGATAAGATCCTGTCCACACATAAACTAGATGGCTGGGAAAAATCCTTAGTTAGTTCAAATGCACGCACACAGAATGAGGTGGCAAAGATAAAAGTTAAATTGGAAATGTTAGATACCTTCCTTAGAGAAACACTAAATAATTTGACATACAGAATAGGAAAAATGGAAGTAGTTTTATCTAAATGCCTAGAAACCCCTATGAAATCTGGCGAGGAGTTAGTAGTTGGTCACGTAAGCAGCCAGGACAGATCAACTAACAACTCACGATGCCATACTACCAATCCTGCTCGTGACAGCCACAAAGATCCAACACAGGCACCACACATTATAGTACAACAGAATACTATCCGGGAGGTACTACCCACTAAAATCTCCCTGGCCCCTGATAAGCCGAGGTATCCCCTAGGCCCCAATGGTAATAATCCCACTAGTACCCGGGTTCAAATGAAGGGGAGTGGCAAAAAATAAATTTGGATTTACCACCAGAGGCCACCCCTTATGTTGTGGTACGAGTTAACGTTCCAAGCTTACAACCTGGTATGGCTGAACCATGGGAGACATTAAGGAATAAATCACTACATTGGTTGGGTGCTAGAATGGGCTTAATGGAGAGGCTATTTGATGAATTTAAGATGGTCAGGAGAGTAAATTGGGTGGGTAGAAAAAGGAAGAACTTGGCAGGAGATTGCGTGGTGCTGACTTTTAAAACCCCGCAGCTGGTAAGAACGATTCTGAGCAGAGCAGGAAACCACACAATTTCGGGGCAGGATGTCAACTTAGTTCCATTAGGCTACTTCTATCAACCACCGCAATTCAAAAATGTCACTCAACACAGGGAATCCCATACACCGAGCTATTTACATCGGTTTAATGTCCCTACCTTTAATCGCTTTGAGACACTCACTAACCTTGAATTAGTCGACTGACCACAAATGGAGGAACCACCGAAGGCAGTAGCACCCTGCAGTCCGGGTGCTCTACCCGATGGAGGTCCTCTGTTACCAAAATTGAATTCGGTAAATATCCTCCCCCAGGATGTAGTTACGGTAGTTAATGTAGATGTAGAGGTAGTATATGATCCAGCTACTGACATTCAGGCTGTTTCTACCTTACCTCTCTCTATATAAGTTAACCCTACATTGACCGATACCGATAGTGGGAGAGGAAATGATTGTGGTGAAGTAGGGAAGGATAAGTGCCAGTTTTTGTTTTGGAATATAGCGGGATTAAAAGCTAAGGTGACCAACACTATATGGACGGAGTTCGTGAGTAAATTTGATATTCTCAGCCTGCAAGAAACCTGGACGGTGGATCCCATCCATATAAGTGGATATAAAACCTTCCACTCTCCAGCAATAACATCATCTCATGGTAGGGCAAAAGGGGGTCTCTGTATGTACATCTCAAATTACTTGGACATAAAGAAAATAGTATTAAACGCTAATGAACCATACTATCAAATTATTAGCCTTCACTTAGAACATGCATTCTGTATAGTCATACTGAATTTTTACAACAATGAGTCTCCAATGTTGATTGAGGGTATACTGAGATCTATGAGCCATCAGTTATATAACCTACAGTCCCATGTTTCTAATGATGTATTTGCTATCTGGGGCGGGGACTTCAATTCTCCCTTGTGTCAACACTCTGACAATGAGGTTTGCGGTATTTCCTATGGAAAAGGTTCCAGTTTTTCACATTTTCCGCATACATCGTATGGAAATCTTTTGAATGATGTTATGTTTACTTCGGATATGGGTTTTGCTAATGATCTGTGTTTACCAACGGCCCCCTTCCGACCTACATTCAACGGTCGAGGTACTTTCTCTACTATTGATTTTATATTAATATCAAGCAGACATGCTACACGTGTCAAGAATTTTAATACTCACGAGATTGCTCTAAGTGACCATTTTTCCTTAAGTGTAGATGTAATAGTGTACAACCAGGGTATTAATGCTAGAGCTGTTCCATCTCACTCTGTAGATAATATTACCCTGAGTAGGCAAAATGGATATGCACTTAGATGGGCAAATATAGATTCAGAGGAATTTATTAAAAAAGTTGGGCTGAATTGTAAAGATATGTTTTTAACTTGTTTGGATGAGAAGTCGACCGACCAGGAAATTATAGAAAACTTTACTGCTATCTCAAAATATGTTAAAGAAGCACTATGTGTTAAAGCTAAAAAACAGATTACCCATAAACAAGGTTGGGTTGATACTTACTGTACAAAGGCTTACTCCAACCTTAAACATTCCCTACATGCTACAGTGAAGAACCAGGAGCATATCAGAGAGGCGAGAAGAGAATATAAGAGGGCATTAAAAGCGAGAAAGGCCACACTAAAAGTAGAAGCATGGCGCACTCTGCAAGAAGCCGCAGAAAATCGAGATTCTTCTGCCTTTTGGAAAGCCGTAAATGCACCCTTTTTGGCCGATAAGGATATAGCAACTGTTGAGATTGCTATTACCGAATCGGAATGGATTTTACACTACTCAAAATTGTTTGATAATCCAGCAACAGATGCCCAGGGCACTATATCAAATACGACTGATAGTACGCCTGCTTTTGAACCCCTGGAACTAACAATTGATTTTACTCTTAGTGAGGTTATCACAGCAATAAATTCTAGTTTGGGTGGCAAAGCTCCAGGACCGGATGGTATTCCGGTGGACCTTTTTAAATCCAACTTAGAACTATGGGGGCCACTTTTAACACTGGTTTTTAATGCATGCTGCTCACGAGGTCTATTACCAACCTGGTACGAATCTGTAATTGTGCCAATGTTTAAAAAAGGTGATAGGACGACTCCAGCCTGCTATCGGCCCATCTCGCTGCTGGATTCTACAATCAAGGTTATCGGGCGAGTTCTACTGGATAGAATGCAGGCATGGGCGGAGGAACAGGCCATTATAAGTGATCTACAATATGGCTTCCGTAAGGGCATGGGCACAGTCAAACAGGGCCTACATTTACATATAGTATTAGATAAATATACTAGGGCAAAAGGGGGCAGATTATTTATGACCTTTGTCGATTTAACAGCGGCGTTCGACTGTGTTGTTCATGACAAGCTGTGGCTGATTTTAGAGAGTATGGGTATGGATGTTTTAATAATTACTTTTCTGAGGCAGCTCTACTTAGGGGCTAGGGCAAGGGTTCGGTACGGGATGGGCGGTGAATGCACTTGGCACTTTAGTGTGTTAAGAGGAGTGAGGCAAGGCTGTGTCCTTGCCCCGTTCCTCTTTACATTATACATAAATAATCTAGAAACTACTTTAGTCAAGGAGTGTAGGGATCTGCCGACAGTTGCTAAGCACCCTATTCCTGCACTCTATACGCGGACGACGCGGTTTTAATGGCCCGCACGCCGCTTGGTCTACAAAGGGTTGTTAACTCCTTTTCTAACTTTATGTCAAATCTGGGGCTTAGGATTAATTGCTCCAAAACTTTCACAATGAACTGTGGGGCGGGTTCTAATAAGAAGATTAATACCCTTTTTATAGATTCAAGGCCCATTGAGTGTACTAAAACATTTTCCTATCTGGGGATCTTATTTGATAGGTCAGGAAGTTGGACTCAGGCAGTAAAAACCAGACGGCTGTTGTTTACTTAGTCACTGATGGCACTTTCTAATTTTAGTCGCAAATTAGGTAGACGTCCTCCTGTGGAACTGCTACGCATTTATAAGGCAAAGTGTGTGGCAATAGCCACTTATGGAGCTGGAATCTGGGGCTATGCTGAGGTAAATGCTCTACAGATTGTGGAAAATTTGTTTCTTAAGTTCCTTTTGGCAGTCCCGGATAGCACTTCAAATTATATTTGTCATTCGGAACTGGGCATGCCATATCTGGAAGACATGATTAAGATTCAGCCTGTTCTCTTGTGGCACAGAATTTGGACCACAGATGAAACTGCTTTTAATCGTCATATTTTAACTGATTCTTTAGAGATGGATGGGGTCAAACACATTAGATGGCTAGAATATGTTGAAAAACGTTTTTAATTAAACTTGGACACAGAGAATATTTTAATGATCCATACACTATGGGGCCGATTCCGATCTCGGTCGGAGGCGCACCCAATACTATTCGGTCGGGAAAAAAGCCATGCGAAAGCCAGTTTCCCGACCGATCCGTACAGTACACCGAACGAGCAAGTACGATGCGCACAACAGCAAAAATCCCGGCCGAGCCGTACTCACCCAAACCAGGTCCTGTTCTCCGACCGAGGCGAATCCGGAAACGCCGAATCGAGTCGCACGGAAGGGAAAATGCAGCCCCGTCCGGCCGGACAAGTACGATGCGCTTTCCGTACGCGCCGAACCCGTCGCTACGCACGGCACGTCAAAGCATCCGGGAGAGGCGCACATAAGCTCCGAATCGCGCCACAACACGATCCACGGCTACGAGACGAACACAGCACCGACGAGGACGACGCGAAGCGACGAGGACGAAGCCAAGCGACGAGGACGACGCGAAGCAACGAGAAGGACGAACGACACGAACCAACCATGAATCCCTTCGTCCCGATCATACCAATATTCTACATCTACTACCGGAACAGGCACGGACGCGTACGGCGCAGAAGGTAAGTCAGACACCAACCACAAAACACATACAACACGTACACGACACATCACACACATACACTGGGAATCTGAATATACTTACACCAGCAACAGCAGCACCATAGGGGCGGGATGCCCATCACCAATGCCACATATGCACACAGGGGCCTGAATGCGCGCCACCACCCCAACCCAGGGGGGCTGGATGCCAACCACCACAACCACCCTCAACCAGGGGGGCAGGATGCCTACCACTACTACCACCCTCAACCAGGGGGGCAGGATGGCTACCACTACTACCACCCTCAACCAGGGGGGCAGGATGCCTACCACTACTACCACCCTCACCCAGGGGGGCAGGATGCCCACCACTACTCCCACCCTTAGCCAGGGGGGCTGGATGCCTACCACCACCCTTAGCCAGGGGGGCTGGATGCCCACCACTACTACCACCCTTAGCCAGGGGGGCTGGATGCCTACCACTACTACCACCCTCACCCAGGGGGGGCAGGATGCCCACCACTACTACCACCCTCACCCAGGGGGGGCAGGATGCCCACCACTACTACCACCCTCACCCAGGGGGGCAGGATGCCCACCACTACTACCACCCTTAGCCAGGGGGGCTGGATGCCTACCACCACCCTTAGCCAGGGGGGCTGGATGCCTACCACTACTACCACCCTCAACCAGGGGGGCAGGATGCCTACCACTACTACCACCCTCACCCAGGGGGGCAGGATGCCTACCACTACTACCACCCTCACCCAGGGGGCAGGATGCCCACCACTACTACCACCCTCACCCAGGGGGGCAGGATGCCCACCACTACTACCACCCTTAGCCAGGGGGCAGGATGCCTACCACTACTACCACCCTCACCCAGGGGGGCAGGATGCCCACCACTACTACCACCCTCACCCAGGGGGGCAGGATGCCCACCACTACTACCACCCTTAGCCAGGGGGTGCCAGATGCCCACCACTACCACCCTTAGCCAGGGGGCAGGATGCCCACCACTACTACCACCCTTAGCCAGGGGGGCTGGATGCCTACCACTACTACCACCCTCACCCAGGGGGCAGGATGCCCACCACTACTACCACCCTCACCCAGGGGGGCAGGATGCCCACCACTACTACCACCCTTAGCCAGGGGGGCTGGATGCCTACCACTACTACCACCCTCACCCAGGGGGTGCCAGATGCCCACCACTACCACCCTTAGCCAGGGGGCAGGATGCCCACCACTACTACCACCCTTAGCCAGGGGGGCTGGATGCCTACCACTACTACCACCCCCACCCAGGGGGGCAGGATGCCTACCACTACTACCACCCTCACCCAGGGGGGCAGGATGCCCACCACTACTACCACCCTTAGCCAGGGGGGCTGGATGCCTACCACTACTACCACCCTCAACCAGGGGGGCAGGATGCCTACCACTACTACCACCCTCACCCAGGGGGGCAGGATGCCCACCACTACTACCACCCTCACCCAGGGGGGCAGGATGCCCACCACTACTACCACCCTTAGCCAGGGGGGCAGGATGCCTACCACTACTACCACCCTCACCCAGGGGGGCAGGATGCCCACCACTACTACCACCCTCACCCAGGGGGGCAGGATGCCCACCACTACTACCACCCTTAGCCAGGGGGTGCCAGATGCCCACCACTACCACCCTTAGCCAGGGGGCAGGATGCCCACCACTACTACCACCCTTAGCCAGGGGGGCTGGATGCCTACCACTACTACCACCCCCACCCAGGGGGCAGGATGCCTACCACTACTACCACCCTCACCCAGGGGGGCAGGATGCCTACCACTACTACCACCCTCACCCAGGGGGCAGGATGCCCACCACTACTACCACCCTCACCCAGGGGGGCAGGATGCCCACCACTACTACCACCCTTAGCCAGGGGGCTGGATGCCTACCACTACTACCACCCTCACCCAGGGGGTGCCAGATGCCCACCACTACCACCCTTAGCCAGGGGGCAGGATGCCCACCACTACTACCACCCTTAGCCAGGGGGGCTGGATGCCTACCACTACTACCACCCCCACCCAGGGGGGCAGGATGCCTACCACTACTACCACCCTCACCCAGGGGGGCAGGATGCCCACCACTACTACCACCCTTAGCCAGGGGGGCTGGATGCCTACCACTACTACCACCCTCACCCAGGGGGCAGGATGCCCACCACTACTACCACCCTCACCCAGGGGGTGCCAGATGCCCACCACTACCACCCTTAGCCAGGGGGCAGGATGCCCACCACTACTACCACCCTTAGCCAGGGGGGCTGGATGCCTACCACTACTACCACCCCCACCCAGGGGGCAGGATGCCTACCACTACTACCACCCTCACCCAGGGGGGCAGGATGCCCACCACTACTACCACCCTTAGCCAGGGGGGCTGGATGCCTACCACTACTACCACCCCCACTCATAGGATGGACAATGCATGACACAACAAGCACACCACAACCTAGGGAATGCAAGATTAAGACATCCCCCCCCACCATGACAAGCGTGTGAGCAGGCTGTGTCAAATGCCTACAACACCGAACATGACATTGAACATACAATGTGACCCCCTAGCACATGTGCCACACATATATGTGTGTGGCACCCACAATGCAAGCAGCCCATGACCATTGTGGCAATGGGGCCTAAACCCCCATCATCACAGTGACCAAAAGGCAAGTGTGGGGTCCATAGCTGAAGCACATTTTGACCATTGTGGCAATGGGGCCTAAACCCCCATCATCACAGTGACCAAAAGGTAAGTGTGGGGTCCATAGCTGAAGCACAGTTTGACCATTGTGGCAATGGGGTCTAAACCCCCATCATCACAGTAACCAAAAGGCAAGTGTGGGGTCCATAGCTGAAGCACATTTTGACCATTGTGGCAATGGGGTCTACACCCTCATCATCACAGTGACCAAAAGGTAATTGTTGACAAAGAAAGAGCTGCAACTGCCAAACTGCATGGATCATTCCTGGTCACAGAACCAAAAACTCATCTGTGGCAAAGTAGTGTATGTGTCCCATTGCAACATAAATTGGGGGAGCCAAATACTGCAGTGCAAATGAAACATTCCTTTGGCCATGTGCAGACAAACAACACCCATGGTGGCTGAGACCGTCAACAGTCATCAATGACACAATGACAGAAGTGACCATCAGAATGCAGAACCACATATTTGCACCAATGGGCACACAAATGCAGATACCCTGTGGAGACAGCAGATGTGAGGTGAACAGATACCATACCATGGCAGCAATGGGACACACAAACCATGATCACTGTGCTGACCGATGACCTAGGAGTCCCAGGGACAGCAGGGGAAACACACCAAACAACATACAGCCAATGGCACACCCAAGATATGCCAATGCAGTGGTGCAGATGCACAAACACAAACAGGCAGACCAACACTGTCATCATACACAGCAGGTGAGGGGTGGGGGTGCCATTGTCCCCAGGCAACAACACAACACATGAGGAGAGCTGAATACCAATCATACAGATGTGCATACACTGCCACACTAAGGTAACTCATGGATCCAAATCCCCTATGTGGGCAAGCAGGCATTGACAGGTGAGAGGGAGCACAAAACACACATGTCACACAGGCACGTAGGAACAACAACTGACACAGCAAGTCACAGACACACCACAGCACCACCCCCAGGGCCCCCACAATGTGGTGACCCTGGGCTGAAGAAAATACCACTGTGATGACAAAGCTAAATGTCATTCACACTGTGAACCACAGTCAGGTGTCCTGAGCAACTAACTACCATCACACCTACACAAGCACAAATCAATCAGCATGGCCAGTAAGCCAAGGCCAACATGGAGGCAGGGGACTAGCCGGGCAACAACTCTCATCTGCACACACTCAACACCACACCCCTCGACCTCCAACAATGTGCAGCAGTGAAGTACACATGCACTGGTGACATTGCACATGCACCCATTACTATTCCAGGGTGGTGGGTGGGAACCAAGGTGTAGAAACACATCACACATGGACACTCAACAAGACTCCTGAATGTCTGACACACTGCACACTACGCTGTACATGGACATGACGGCAATACCACACCGACCAATGGGATCCCAGCCACAGTCACACACCAATGAAGAAACCAAGGTCACCCACAAAGAACACACATAGACAACAACCAACATTGCAGCCCGGACCCTAAGGAGTGCCAGCAGTCACACACACAACGTGTCACAATCACTGAAAGATAACACAAACTGGAAATCACATGACAGGGGCAAACAACAAGTGCCAAAGGGAAACCTGACTGTGACCCATCTGCGTCAGCACACAAACTCTGCCCTGACAGCAAACACACCTATGGGTGACACCCTGATGACCAGTAATGTGCCATGCACCCACATCACAGAGAACACAGGGAGAAGACTTTGGGGGAACATAGCTCAAGTCAGCAAGCATCACAAACAGGTACAACACTAGGGATCACAGCATGCGCAGATGAATGGAAGTGAACACACAGACATGCACATACAACACACACCTTGGGCGCAGGCAATGTCACACGTGTACACACTGCCATGAGGGGACTCCACTCCTGTGTGAGGAAAGCTGTGCCATATGTTGCCTCAGTAGGGCCCCATCATGTCAGCTGAGCACTTGGTCACACAATCAACAATTAGCACCAAATGAGGGCTCCCATCACATCAGCCTGGTCATGGATGTGCCAACGGAATCATCAGCACAGATCCAACACACTTGTATAGCAATGTTGCACTGACTACACGGATGAGTCCCTCCCCATTGATGCCCAAACCTGCATGTCCACTGGAGATGGCAACACGGTCAGGGAAGTAGACAAAAGCAATGATGGCAGGCACAACAGATGTGCAGGGGTGGAAGCCACAGATGTGAAATTGCCAATGTAAGTAGGAAACCCATTGCCAAATACTGAACACATGACACCCTCAGATGCTGCTATTGATGACATGGATACACCACATGATAGGACACATTCCCCCTGGACCACATGGGTTCCTGCACAGTAACACTTCATAATCATGAGACCAGATATCACCATCACTGCAGCAAGGGCATGGTTAGCTGCACCAACAACATGTACATCTGAAGCATGAGCACTAGAGAAAAGAAAGTTGCTTTATTCAGCATATGTGTTGAGGCCAAACGAAGTCCTGAAAAAGAGCAAAGGCCAATGGCCAGTCCATTGTCAAAGTTCAAACAGGGTGACACTGGCAGATGTCACCCTACGCATGCCTGCACAATACCAGGGACAATCCACTAGGAGGGGCAACCGGGGGGCAGGCCAGGCACCGCAGGGACAGGATCAGGGCTCACCAGGGGGAGTCAGGGAAGGGGTGGTGGGTGCTGGAGAGCCACTGACAACTGCAGTGGAGGTGTCTGACATGGTGTGTGCCGGCACAACTGGGGGGCATGACACAGATGTCGTGGGTGCCGGCACAACTGCAGTGGACCCTGCAGATGGGGTGGACAGGTCCGCCACTGCAGTGCCCAAGTCAGACAGGGCGGTAGTGGACTCCACTGCAGTGCCTACCTCCAGGGGAGGAGAATGGGGAACAGGCAAGGTGGGTTGGACAGAGGGGGAGGACACCCTCACCACATCAGTGGCACAGACAAGCGCAGCGGGGGTGTGGTGCTGGGAGAGCAAGTGGCAGGGGGAGAAGGCCGGAGCATCTTGGGGATGGTATATCTGTGGGGGGGGGAACCTGGGGCAGGGTGTGGTGGGGGCACCTGTGCAGTGGGGGCCTGAGGGATGGAGGACGGAGACCTTGTGCCTGAGCTGCAGGGCGGTGGCGGGGTCTTGCTCTTAGCACTCCGGGGGACTTGCGGGTGGGGGCCTCAGTCCGTCTGCGCCTGGGGGAGGGTGTCCGGGGGCGGGGGGCACTCTGCTCCGTGTGGGTGGGCTTCCTCTTCCCCCGGGATGCTGGAGCAGCTTCATCGGTGGGGAAGAGGCCGAGGTCACAGAGGAAGAGCTGCTGTGACTTTGGGGTTGCAGGTGAGGCAAGGGAGGGTGCTTTGGAGGGAGAGGGAACTGAGGACTGCGCAGTGCATGTGGATGCGTGTGTGTGTTCCAGGGCCCCATCCCCTGTGAGTCTGGCTTCAGTCCCCTGAATGTGCTTGCGTGTGCGTTTTGTCATTGGCGTGTGTGTCAGTGTGCTGGATGTGTGTGTGCTGGTGTGTGCCAGTGTGTGTGTGCCTGGGATGGGTAAGGTGCTGGGGAGTGTGGATGGAGCAAAGGCAGGAGGGGTGAGGGACCGTTTGAGGAGGGACACTGCTGCCGTCAGGGAGGAGTCCATGGACCTATTGCCCCTCTGTAGGTCAGACATGCCCGATGAGATGCCCTCCATGAACGACACCAGCTGAGTCAACAGCGCGGTGTGCGCATGGAGGACACTCAGCATGGCTGTCTGCCCTACATGGAGCTGGCGAAGGAGGTACACAGACTCCTCACTCAGGGCAGCAGGGGACACAGGGGCAGGGGGTGCGGTGCCTGGCCCAAAGGAGACACGCTCCCGGACATGGGAGCCTCCACGGACCTGGGGAATGGGAGCCGATGGGAGGGCGGTGGTGGTGCTGGTGGTGGCGGGGACAGCAACACTAGCTGGGGTGTGGTGGCTGCTGACACCCGCCTCCACAAGGGAGTCATCCTCCGAGTTGCTCTGGTCCTCAGCTGAGGTGGATGCTGCTGAGGACTCCTCGGTGTGGCTCCCCTCGCCCTCCGTGCCACTGGGTCCCTCCGACCACTCCTCGGCTGCTGACCCAGTCTGGCTCTCCGGCTCCTCCTGGTCCGTGGAGCTGTCCCCTTCCGTGGCCGTGGATGTATCTGCAAACAATGGGGAAACAGACAGACATCAGTCACCTGCACATAACGCACACACCACTGTGAGCACAGCACATCACAGAGCAAGCCCTGGCATCATTAGTTGTACATTGCTAAAAGTGCACTAATTGAACAGGAGAAGTCAATTGTCAGTCTGATGCCAAGCATGGCACTCACATCCCACATGGCCTTGCACCCATCTGTCTGGTGTCTGTTGGATTGCAACACCCCAGTGTTGACACATGCACCAAGTACACAGTAGTTGGACAGTGCAGAGGACACGGTGTGGACACATCACAGCTCTTGCCACTGAGTCAGTACAGGTTTACGGATGTAAGGGATGCCCAGAGTCAAATAGGAAATGCATGTGATGCATACCAGCGACAGACACCATGATGCACCCATGTCCTGATAGCCAGCGCCACTATGGTGTGCATGTAGCACATGTCACTCCCCTGCAGGATCACCAATCAGTAGACACATGCCATGGCGGAGGCATGACTGCAAAGTCATACATCACTGTCTCAGTGATGTATGACTTTGCAGCCAGACAACAACACTCTGCACTGTGTCACAATAGTAGGTCATGGGGAATGCAAGTCCTGGAGCTGCACAAGTGCACATGTACATCCCCCCACAACACATCCTCTTAACCCTCATCTGTCCAGGTCATACCTATTGGACATATGGGAGACCTGTGACACTACCCTACATGTCAGAATACAGGCATTGTGTAAGCAATGGACCCACCCATGATGCCCACCACAGAGTCAGGGAAACAGATGCTGTCTCCCACCTTGAGTCAAGCAAACTGCAAGGACACAGTCCTAAGTGACAGAATTCCCTGCATGTAAGGGCCACACCTGGGTATCAGATGAGGAGTGGGCAGTGCACAATAGAGGGACATGGCTCCTGGACAACATGACTGCTGTACTGTGGCAGTTCAACCTGGCCCGAGGAGGGCACATAACATGTTAGACAGAGTACACAGTGCAGTCTTTGACTCACCCCCTCCTTGCTGCTCTCTGGCCTTCAGCTGCCCATCCAGGTCTGGAAAGACCACCGCCAGGATCCTGAGCATGTGGGGGGTCAGGGTCCGTGTTCCGCCCCTCCTGCGAGGAGGCGACAGCTTCAGCTGGACCCGTGCAATCCTCCGGGTCCAGCCCCGAAGGTCCTGCCACCTCTTTTGGCAGTTGCGGATCCGGCGCTTGTAGACCCCCACGGACCGGACAGCCCGGACGATGTCCTTCCAGATCTCATGCTTCCGATGGGCAGAAGCCTGTCAGGATGACAAAGTGATAAGGACATTACTACACATGCAACATATCCGTGCATGACACAGTTGCATATACATGTCGCAATCACAGGGGCACATGGTGTACCCAGGCAGTGCACGGCTGCCCATGGACAGTTTTCCAGAAGTCACTACATGGTATCATAGCATGGGGAGTAAAACCCTGTTCAGAAGCACTGTCACTGCACCATACCTGTCCAGTGCAAGTCACTACACACTATGGGGGGTGACAACTACTCAGTGAGCCTGCTAGCCAGTGGTGTGCTGACTCTCAGCCTTGCTAGTCAGACAAAATGCACATTCAGAAAGGCAGTGCACAGAACACTCACCTGCTCCCCTGGTGTCCCATACAGCTTGCTGTACTGTGGAAGTAGGCTGTCCAGCAGGGCCTGGTTCTCTTCAAGGCTGAAGGCTGGGGCTCTCTCCACAGTACGTGCCATTGCAGGGTCCAGAGGGGCAGAGACAGCAGCAGTGCAGTGGCAGATGTCGTCCTGGAGCATGTAGTGCAGGCAAGTGGGCTCTCAGGGGAACATGCAGCAATATATATGTGCTGGAGAGGCAGATACTGTCCCTTGTGTCCAAAGTGATAGGTCCAAGTCGTTTGCATCTTCTGAATCTGGCCAATCCATGGAATAGCAGCACCAAAACACGCCCACAGCATCCTTCAAATCTTCAACTTCATGACATACATTATTTTGCAACATTGTTGTGGGTGACCAACTGATTTTCCAGCAACCGACTCGTTCGAATATTCAAAAACGCGTCCGTTGCCAGGCAAGCCCATTGTCAATGGGTGCGCACCGATCGGTCCATTGCTGTTCAACGCGCACAGGGGTACAACGCGTACCCGCACACATTGAAAGCAATGGGCCGGCCGGAGGCACCGATCGGTCCATTGCTGTTCAACGCGCACAGGGGTACAACGCGTACCCGCACACATTGAATGCAATGGGCCGGCCGGAGGCACCGATCGGTCCATTGCAGTACAACGCGCACAGGGGTACAACGCGTACCCGCACACATTGAATGCAATGGGCCGGCCGGAGGCACCGATCGGTCCATTGCTGTTCAACGCGCACAGGGGTACAACGCGTACCCGCACACATTGAAAGCAATGGGCCGGCCGGAGGCACCGATCGGTCCATTGCTGTTCAACGCGCACAGGGGTACAACGCGTACCCGCACACATTGAATGCAATGGGCCGGCCGGAGGCACCGATCGGTCCATTGCAGTACAACGCGCACAGGGGTACAACGCGTACCCGCACACATTGAATGCAATGGGCCGGCCGGAGGCACCGATCGGTCCATTGCAGTACAACGCGCACAGGGGTACAACGCGTACCCGCACACATTGAATGCAATGGGCCGGCCGGAGGCACCGATCGGTCCATTGCAGTACAACGCGCACAGGGGTACAACGCGTACCCGCACACATTGAATGCAATGGGCCGGCCGGAGGCACCGATCGGTCCATTGCTGTTCAACGCGCACAGGGGTACAACGCGTACCCGCACACATTGAAAGCAATGGGCCGGCCGGAGGCACCGATCGGTCCATTGCTGTTCAACGCGCACAGGGGTACAACGCGTACCCGCACACATTGAATGCAATGGGCCGGCCGGAGGCACCGATCGGTCCATTGCAGTACAACGCATCACTGTACATGTGACTGGCATATGTCAGCATGCCTGTCTCAGATGGACATATGCCAGCCACAGATAGCTCCCAGGGAGTGAGGGGCACACCTACATCACGACAGCCTGTCCAAACCTTATCATAAGGCATGTAAGGCTGCATTTCCTATTGTGTGTATGTTGGTGTACATGTTGTCCTGTGGGTGTCACCTGTGGGCAGCCACCCCCAGGCTGTGCACGTGTTCATGGGGACAGGATCATGGGTGTTACGTGTACGTGACCACTGTGATGTGCAACTGTTCATATCTGTGCATGTGCCATGGTCACATTTCACAGTGGTGTTTGTGTATGTCATGTCACATACCCCGTGAGTCCCATGTGGGACGGTATGTTTGAGCCAGGGTGTCCCAGTGGCACAATAGTGATGGCCCTCCACAGTCTTTGTGCATGTAGTGTTTACAATGTCTCTGATTTCATGTGCACAATGGGAGACAGTCTCCACATCCACGTTGTGTGTGCATGGACTCTGATGTTGTGCGTGTGTGTCACAGACGTCCATGGCTCTCCTGCCATGGCAAGTGTGGCCACTACCTGTGGGGGTCATGTTTGTTTTGTTGTGGTGTACACATGATACTCCAGGTGATGCCAGTGTCCATGTGGCATTACAGGGTCCCTGGGAATGTGCCTGTCGTTGAGCTGTGGTGCCTGGGGCACATCTGTCCTCACATGTCACTGGGGGGTGACTGTGACACAGCATCATGATATCCAATGGGCCAACCTGGGACAAATTGATGCCACCTGTAGGACCGTGTTGACAGATGTTGGCCATGTATGTACCATAAATGTCGTTCCGGTACTGCACACTTCATGTAGTTGTGCCTCATGATGATGTATGTTGGGATCTTGAGTGTGTTCAATGCCGCATATGTGGGGTGACTGACGATCTTGCTTACTTCTCCTCTGCACTGCAGGGCTCCTGCTGTCCATCGGCCATTCCCAGACCTGGCAACGATGGTGGAACGGGACAGCATCCGACGGTACCGCTTCACCAGGCAGCTGATTGAGGAT
The DNA here is from genome assembly GCA_963921515.1 of Calotriton arnoldi. Classification (NCBI taxonomy): domain Eukaryota; kingdom Metazoa; phylum Chordata; class Amphibia; order Caudata; family Salamandridae; genus Calotriton; species Calotriton arnoldi. The sequence continues at coordinate 41,275 of CAWUFW010020009.1, forward strand.
TTGGCAGTGCAGTTGTCCCCACATTTGCAGCCTGGCCGGCCGTATCCTACAGCGCTGACCCCCAAGGTGAAGGTGATGGCAGCCCTACACTTCTTTGCCACCGGTACCTTCCAACATACTGTGGCGTCTGCTGGTGGGATGTCACAGACCATGTTCAGCCGTGTGCTCCGCGATGTTTTGGCGGCAATGTTGCTCTTCCTGAACCGGTACATCTATTTCCCTAGACTGCGACGACTCACTGACGTGAAGAGTGACTTTTATGCCCTGGGGAGGATGCCGCATGTCATTGGCTCCATTGATGGGACACATGTGGCTTTGGTACCACCACAGGCCCAGGAGCAGGCCTACAGGAACCGCAAGCACTACCACTCGGTCAATGCACTGGTGGTGTGTCTTGCAGACATGACCATCACACACGTGTGTGCCCGTTTCCCTGGTTCAGCACACGATGCCTTTGTGATGAGGAGTAGTCGCATCCCCAGGTTGATGGCACAGATGCAGAACCAGCGTGCCTGGCTTGTCGGTGTGTACTGACTTTGTGCCATTGTGTGTGATCTGATCTGTAGTATTCCGCCCACTTTTCCAAGTCAGCTGATGTGCACTTGTCTGTCCGTAGGTGACTCGGGATACCCCAACATGCCGTGGTTGCTGACACCCCTCAGGAACCCTGTGACACCTGCCCAGATGCGCTACAATGAGGCACATGGTCGGACCAGGAGAGTGATTGAGCGGACCTTTGGTCTCCTGAAGAGCCGCTTCCGCTGCCTGGACAAGACCGGAGGGTCCCTCCCATATGCCCCTGCGAAAGTGTGCAAGATTATCATCGTCTGCTGCATGCTCCACAACCTGGCAGTGCGGAAGGAGTTGCCTCTCATCCAGGATGACGATGACCAACATCCGCCACCTGTGGAGGATCCTGGCCTGGACCACGATGCCAGTGACGATGATGATGATGATGGTGATGGTGATGTCCGCACACAGCTCATCACCAACTTCTTTAGCTGAATGTGAGTATCCTGAGGTGTCATGTGAATGATGTGAGTTGGCATGATGTGTGGGTGGTGCTCTGGTGCTGTTGGAGTGTGTCCATGGGCTACTTGACAGGATGTGTGTTGCGATGTGTGGTGACAGGTGGGCTGTACTCCCCAACAGTGTTGACATGCTAACTTGGTTCTGGGTGGGTATCTTGTAACATGTATTGTGCATGAGTTTTGCTGTTCTGTCCTGTACTGCATTGCTTTTGACTGTGTGTCATTTCTGTCCTTCACAGGGTACTTTCAGATTCGTTTGGTGAACTGTGTCCACCGACGACGTGATTGCACATCCAGGCTGGTAGCTGTTGTGTCCCTACAGGTGATGTGCGCCACACCCATGGACTTCCTTCTGTCTACAGTTGTTGACTGTGTGCCCACTACCAGGTGGGGTTACCTTGCATCTGTAGTGGTTACGGCATGTTGCTACTGTGTAATAAACCTGTGCTTCACTTAGTGATGTGCGTTGTCTGTGGTCACACATTTGACTGCCATTTGCTTACTGCACCTGTGGGCTACTTGACTACAACTGGGAATGGGTGTGGTGTCTGTGCATTGCACCGTCTTCCCTGGCAACATCAGTGTAGGCAATGAGTCAGATGGCCTAGGTGTGTATGTGTTGTGTAGCCCTGGTGGTGTGTCTCCCTCATATGTGTCACGTTGCCTGTACTCACATGCCTGTGTTGTCCTTGCTGTTGCAGTTCGCATACACTGTGTAATTTTGCAGTTCATCATCCCCATAACAGCACCCACGTTGGAATCACGACAGAGGCAAGTATGGTGTATTAGTGTGTTTATTGTGATAATAGTGCATAGGATGGATTGTGCTGTACATGAATCTTGCAATCCCAAGTTCCTAGATGAATAGAAAGTCCAGGTAGACAGGATCCCCAGTATCGGGGCCACTGTTGTCTGACACATTGTTCCAACTTATACTCCCCATGCAATGTGTGGGAGTAGTGTTGCCATCAACAGGGTGAACAGTCTGTGCACAAAGGCGAAAATCCAGAACAGGTTCAGGCTTCCTGGGAGTTGCGCTTGGCCATCAGCCTCTCACTTTCCCCTCCTCGGACGACCCCTCTTCTTGGGGGGGGCCCTCAAGTGCAGGCTGCTGCGGTGCAGGGGACTCTCCGCCAGAGTCCTCCTCCCTCCCTGTGGCAGTTGCAGTTTGTTCGGTACCAGATGTTGTTGGCACACAGGGAGGTGTGGACTGGTTGCTGTTCATCTGGCGGAGGCATTGTAAAATGTCCCTGTGCACCGCCGTCATCTCATGTAGTACATCCCACTTGGACTCCACGCGGGTCATGTGGGAGTCCACACGTGACATGTGGGAGTCCACACGTGACATGTGTGACTCCACTTGGGACATGTGGGAGTCCAAGCGGGCATGATGGGCAGCCTGCTGCTGTTTGATGTCTCTGAGGAGCCCCACTACCTGGCTGAGCTCTCCGGTGCTGGACTGGTACGCATCAGCTATGCGTACCAGTTGTGGGTCTTCATGCACACCAGCAACGTCTGCAAGCAGCGACCTCTGTCTCCCACCCCTCCCACCACCCCTGCTGACATGTGCAGTGTGTGCAGTTGCACGCACAGATAACCCTGGTCCACCTTGGGGGTTGGTGGTGGTGGTGGTGTCCATGGCCCCAGGTTGGTCCAGGGTCACTGCGCTGGTGTTGTTCCTTATTCTGTCCATGTCGGCAGGGATGGTATTCGTGGTGACAGTCGTTGGAGGGGTGGGTGCAGGGGGTGCAGCTGGTGGACCTGCTGGTGCTGCAGCTGGTGGTCCTGCTGGTGCAGCATGTTGACTTGCACCGGATGTGCCAGGTTGTTCTTCATCGTCCGAGGAGGACAGAGGCTGTACGACGCCAGTGAGCTCGGCATCCTCTTGAGCCTGGGACTGGGACTCCTCAGCGTCTGCTGCTGTGTCCCTATCATCACCTGTTTTTGGGAGACACAAACAATGTATGTCATGTTTCTGCAGGCATCAGTGGTTGACACACCTGACAGTTGTGACTGTGCCTCGGGGTGCGGGCCTGTACATTGTATTGTCCTAAGTCGTCACAGTCAGGGGTTGATATTGGTGTGGCACATTGTCCTGCATTATTTGGGCATTTCTATGTATTCTCTGGGGTGTGAACATGGTCTGCATTGATTGTGTTTGGTTGACAGCCAGACCTCCTTCCCACCCACCCACCCACCCAGTCAGTTATCCCACCATGGAACGTGCTTGCATTGCAGGGAGTGTAAGTTGTCTCTCAGGATGTCAGTCAGTGGTGTCCTGCTGTTTGTTGGTGCACAGTTGGCAGCAGGGCCTTGTGCTCCCCACAGCAGTAGCCAGTGTCAGCCATCTTGTGAGTCCTTCTCCACTCCCTGTGATGTGAGCATGGTTCAGGGTGGTGTTGATGGGACAGTTGTGGGGGTGAGCTATGTCTGTGACTACGTCTCCCATCATGCTATTGCCTCCACCCCCTTCCCAGCATGCCCATGCTTCCTTCCTTTTGACTCTGCTTCCCTGTGGGGTGGGCTGGCTGTGCTGACAGGATGGCTGGGAGTGTTGTCCTGGCAGTTGTTTGGCTAAGAGTCCCAAGAGTGTCCCTGTGCTTCACACAACATAACCCAGGGTGGTGGTGCTTTGTGGGATCTTGTGTTAGGATGGAGGGCATTGCATTCTACCAGGTGGGTACTGTGGAGTTTGTGTTGGGGGGTGTGAGGGGAGGTGCTGGTGACTATAGTCAGTGCTGCAAGTCCCCCTTCCCACCCAGCCAGCCAGATAGCCCAACATGGAAAGTGCTTGCATTGCAGGGAGTGTAAGTTGTCTCTCAGGATGTCAGTCAGTGGTGTCCTGCTGTTTGTTGGTGCACAGTTGGCAGCAGGGCCTTGTGCTCCCCACAGCAGTAGCCAGTGTCAGCCATCTTGTGAGTCCTTCTCCACTCCCTGTGATGTGAGCATGGTTCAGGGTGGTGTTGATGGGACAGTTGTGGGGGTGAGCTATGTCTGTGACTACGACTCCCATCATGCTATTGCCTCCACCCCCTTCCCAGCATGCCCATGCTTCCTTCCTTTTGACTCTGCTTCCCTGTGGGGTGGGCTGGCTGTGCTGACAGGATGGCTGGGAGTGTTGTCCTGGCAGTTGTTTGGCTAAGAGTCCCAAGAGTGTCCCTGTGCTTCACACAACATAACCCAGGGTGGTGGTGCTTTGTGGGATCTTGTGTTAGGATGGAGGGCATTGCATTCTACCAGGTGGGTACTGTGGAGTTTGTGTTGGGGGGGTGTGAGGGGAGGTGCTGGTGACTATAGTCAGTGCTGCAAGTCCCCCTTCCCACCCAGCCAGCCAGATAGCCCACCATGGAACGTGCTTGCATTGCAGGGAGTGTAAGTTGTCTCTCAGGATGTCAGTCAGTGGTGTCCTGCTGTTTGTTGGTGCACAGTTGGCAGCAGGGCCTTGTGCTCCCCACAGCAGTAGCCAGTGTCAGCCATCTTGTGATTCCTTCTCCACTCCCTGTGATGTGAGCATGGTTCAGGGTGGTGTTGATGGGACAGTTGTGGGGGTGAGCTATGTCTGTGACTACGACTCCCATCATGCTATTGCCTCCACCCCCTTCCCAGCATGCCCATGCTTCCTTCCTTTTGACTCTGCTTCCCTGTGGGGTGGGCTGGCTGTGCTGACAGGATGGCTGGGAGTGTTGTCCTGGCAGTTGTTTGGCTAAGAGTCCCAAGAGTGTCCCTGTGCTTCACACAACATAACCCAGGGTGGTGGTGCTTTGTGGGATCTTGTGTTAGGATGGAGGGCATTGCATTCAACCAGGTGGGTACTGTGGAGTTTGTGTTGGGGGGGTGTGAGGGGAGGTGCTGGTGACTATAGTCAGTGCTGCAAGTCCCCCTTCCCACCCAGCCAGCCAGATAGCCCAACATGGAACGTGCTTGCATTGCAGGGAGTGTAAGTTGTCTCTCAGGATGTCAGTCAGTGGTGTCCTGCTGTTTGTTGGTGCACAGTTGGCAGCAGGGCCTTGTGCTCCCCACAGCAGTAGCCAGTGTCAGCCATCTTGTGAGTCCTTCTCCACTCCCTGTGATGTGAGCATGGTTCAGGGTGGTGTTGATGGGACAGTTGTGGGGGTGAGCTATGTCTGTGACTACGACTCCCATCATGCTATTGCCTCCACCCCCTTCCCAGCATGCCCATGCTTCCTTCCTTTTGACTCTGCTTCCCTGTGGGGTGGGCTGGCTGTGCTGACAGGATGGCTGGGAGTGTTGTCCTGGCAGTTGTTTGGCTAAGAGTCCCAAGAGTGTCCCTGTGCTTCACACAACATAACCCAGGGTGGTGGTGCTTTGTGGGATCTTGTGTTAGGATGGAGGGCATTGCATTCTACCAGGTGGGTACTGTGGAGTTTGTGTTGGGGGGGTGTGAGGGGAGGTGCTGGTGACTATAGTCAGTGCTGCAAGTCCCCCTTCCCACCCAGCCAGCCAGATAGCCCAACATGGAACGTGCTTGCATTGCAGGGAGTGTAAGTTGTCTCTCAGGATGTCAGTCAGTGGTGTCCTGCTGTTTGTTGGTGCACAGTTGGCAGCAGGGCCTTGTGCTCCCCACAGCAGTAGCCAGTGTCAGCCATCTTGTGAGTCCTTCTCCACTCCCTGTGATGTGAGCATGGTTCAGGGTGGTGTTGATGGGACAGTTGTGGGGGTGAGCTATGTCTGTGACTACGACTCCCATCATGCTATTGCCTCCACCCCCTTCCCAGCATGCCCATGCTTCCTTCCTTTTGACTCTGCTTCCCTGTGGGGTGGGCTGGCTGTGCTGACAGGATGGCTGGGAGTGTTGTCCTGGCAGTTGTTTGGCTAAGAGTCCCAAGAGTGTCCCTGTGCTTCACACAACATAACCCAGGGTGGTGGTGCTTTGTGGGATCTTGTGTTAGGATGGAGGGCATTGCATTCTACCAGGTGGGTACTGTGGAGTTTGTGTTGGGGGGGTGTGAGGGGAGGTGCTGGTGACTATAGTCAGTGCTGCAAGTCCCCCTTCCCACCCAGCCAGCCAGATAGCCCACCATGGAACGTGCTTGCATTGCAGGGAGTGTAAGTTGTCTCTCAGGATGTCAGTCAGTGGTGTCCTGCTGTTTGTTGGTGCACAGTTGGCAGCAGGGCCTTGTGCTCCCCACAGCAGTAGCCAGTGTCAGCCATCTTGTGAGTCCTTCTCCACTCCCTGTGATGTGAGCATGGTTCAGGGTGGTGTTGATGGGACAGTTGTGGGGGGGCAATATGTGTGACTGCGACTCCCATGATGCTATTGGCTACACTGACTTGGCCAGCATACACAGAATTCCTTCCTTTGAGTGGTCTTCACTGTGTGTTGGTGTTGTTGTGGTGGCTACATGTGTGGATGTGTGTGTTAGTTCTATTTGTGCCACTGCCTAGCTGTAGTTGTGGTTGTGTTTGTACATGTGTTGGCACAGTTGGATGTGACTTTTTTGATGGCATGTGTTGTGTTTATCTGACTGACATACACATTTTGGGATGATTCTGTTCTAGTTGCTGTGTAATTGCTATGTGTGCATGGTTTGACTCTCCCTTGACAGTGATGTGTGTGTTTTGTGGCAGTTTATTGTGTACATTTGTTGTGTACTCACCAGGCTCTGGGATGTTCTCTAGTCCATATACGCTCACTGGCGGAAGGATGGCCCGCACCTTCTCCTCCCAGGGCCTGAGGTATATTGGCTTGGCAGGAGGGCCACTGCCGGTCTGTTGGCTGTTGCTGTAGTCTATCTTCAGCAGGTCCCGTACCCTCCTGCGCACGTCATACCACCTGTTCTGGATGTCCGTCTTTGTGCGCCGACATGATGATTGGGCGTTCACCCTGTTGATGATCCTCTCCCACATCTTGGTTTTCTGCGACATGGGGGTCTGTTGGACCAGAGTGCCAAACAGCTGTGGCTCCACCCTGAGGATCTCGTCTACCAGGACTTCCAATTCACAATCTAGGAACTTGGGATTCTTCTTGGGGGGCATGGTGATGGGTGGTGATGGTGAGTGATGTGTGTGTTGGTGTGCAGGTGAGGGTGTGTGAGTGTGTGTTTTGCTGGGTGTATGTGAGGTAGGTATTTGTTGGTGTGCTGATGGTGTGTGGCTTGTGTGAGGGATGAGCTGTGGGTGTGTGGTTGCTTTCTCTTGGGTGCTGGCAGTGAAATGGCATTTGCAAAGGCTCATGGTAGTGATTTGTGTCCTTTATATAGGTGGAGTTGTGGGTGTGTCTTTGTTCTCTGTCCCCACCCCCCCAGTATTTATTGGCTTGGTAATTGCTTGTTTGGCCTTTTTTTGGGTGATTTTTCCTTTGTGCTGTTTGTGTATGTTGGAAACGTTCTTGTGACCGAGTCGGACCCTGCATTGGTCTCGTACGGTGTTTTCCGTTTCGTTCACGCTGTGTTTGTGCAGTTTTGTATGCTGCGTACGCGTCGGTCGCGGTGTATTGTGTTGCTTCGGCTCGGTTTTGTATGCGTGTCGGTCGTACGGCTTGTCCTCCGTCCGACTCGGTCGTGTTTTTCGCGCCTTGCATCGTACTTTGCGGGTTGGAGTTGGCGGGTACGATTCGGTCGGATTTGTTCCGGGTGCGTGTCGGTCGGTTGGATTCGCGTGTTTTTCCGGCCGGATTGCTATTTTCCGAGCGGCTCGGTCGGTCGGCTTGGTTTCCTGACGTGTCGGTCGGATTTATCGCGGCTTGCATCGTACTTGGCGTGTCGGGCGCCACTGGTACGTGTCGGTCGGTATTTTTTCCGGATCCGAGTCGGTCGGTGCTTTTTCCGGCCCGAATCGGAATCGGCCCCTATGTGTAACGTGTCTAGGAAACATTTCAAAGCTAGCTGTATACGTTATATGGGTGAAACCAGAGCTATAAATGAAATGAAAAAATCAACGGTCGAAGCCCATCATCTTACACTGTTGACCCCTAGCATACAGCCATATATTTCCTTAATTATTGGCGAGTATGACCGATTCTTGTTGACACGCTTCAGACTGAACATTTTATATAGATCTCTAAGTTTCCCAGAATTAAACGATTGGTCTAAAGACTTATGTAAATGCCCGTGTGACGATGTCTCTATTCAGTCAACTATCCACATATTATTCTTCTGTAAATATTATATCAGACGAGAAGGAGATGGATTATCCCGGTATTACAGAAATTTGGTCTGAGACAATGTCGCCCCGCATTATTGGCTTTGCAACGTCTGGATGAAGTATATGTCATTGCTGCTGTTACAGCCTTTTTAAAAAATGTTTTTAATTACCGTAAATCCATGATTATGTGATTTTATTTAAGTATTCAATATGTGCATAATGTAGCTATGATATGATCTCACCTTATAGCGGAGTTTTTATCATTTTTCAATTGCGCTGTGCTTTTATGGTTATATTTATGATAACCGAATAAAGATCTTTGATTTGATTTGAGTAGATGGAAGGTTCAAGAACACAGATGGCATGGATGGCAGAATCGATTTTTGGGACTTTTTAGAAGTATTGCTTATTGGATTTTTAACTAAATGGTCGATTACTGTGGATAGAGGATTGCATTGAAGGATTACTTGTGGCGATTTTTGCCCAAAAACTTTATTTTTTTCAGGATTTTTTGGGGAGGGATGCGTTTTTTTTAGGTGGACACAGTATTGTTTGCAGCACTAAGTTTGCTGAACAATATGGCTATGCCAAACTGTGGTCTATTTTCCAAGGTTTGACTCGGGTTATGGATTTCAACAAGGTGTTTGGATTACTTTCTCTGGATTTACGGACTGCACAAGACTCTTGGTGAAATGTGAGATTTTAACTAAGTCCAAGAGCCGAAGAAAGAAGACAACTTAAGGTAGGAAACCCGACTGTTATTTTAAATTTAAAATGTAATTTTGAAAAAAGCCAATTGAATTTGTAAAAATGATTTTTCAAAACAGGCAAGTAAGGTTAAATAGGGGTTAGTGTAGATTAGAAATGTAGGATGTGTACAATATTGTCTAGGTAGTCTGAAGCCACCATCAACGAAAATTGTTGAATTTGACCCAATAGTCGCTCGGACATTTCTTTTGTTCTTTTAGCAATTCGTGGGTTTAGACTACCAGTCAATGATTGTGCTATTCTCATTTCTTGGAAATTTTGCTCCTTCTTCAAAATTTCCCAAAAATTCTACAAGTTTGGGTGAGGTTTTCTAATAGATTTGTTGAAGGAGTTATGCCATCCCTCTATGGCATTGTTTGTTTTTGTTCCTCCCTCTAAGCAGGTCGTGTAGCAGTTCCTCCACTCAACATGAAATCGTGGTTTCCTCCTGCGACCTGACCTGCTTAGATGGCCAATCCATGTGTCCTTAAAATAATTTAGTAGGGGTGCCAATTTTTTATCGTTTGTTGAAAAATAGTCAGATTCAGAAATAGATGTGTAGTGTTCATCTACACAGTCAGGAGAATCAAAGCAAAGGGCTGTTTGTTTTTTTAACTCGAATTGTAGTTTACTGTATGATATGTAATCCTCAACTAAGGATGTTTTTTTAATTTTGCGCTAAAATGCCTGTGAAAAGTGAATAAAAACATCCTTGAACTTGGGTTTCTGGATACATTTTGGTGATGGTGTTAATCATGGGTAATTCAAAGTCAATTAACACTTTCCTAGGACTTTTGTTCAAGGTTTTAGCTTGTACCACTGATAAAAATTCAGTGTATGTTGAGGTTTGCTAATCAGGGAGTAAACTGTAAACTAAAGGTACTACTGTGTTATTAATGTAGGTGTGAATAGTGTATCTCCGGGTGAATGGATGGGGTGTAGATTTAAAAGTGCCATCCATCATCCCAATATCACTAGTCTCTAATTTCATGAGGTTACAGGTTGTGCTAAATATTAGTATTCTTTTCTGAGTGTTTTTGCTATCATGCTAAAGAAAGGTTTCATTAATAACAGTGATAGTTAGTTCAGGAGGAATGTTAATATCAGAGCATGTTTAGGGTGTTATACGTAGAGGGTTACTTGCCTGTTTTTTACACTGTATAATTCTGCATAAGTTTGGGATTGTGGGCATACAACTTGCTACATGCATAGGAAAGTTTTGGGATACCTCCCTCAAAACTGAACCACAGGGTTCATTGGAGGTGGATGCAAGGTCTTTCAATGATTTATGTTTTCTCTAACCTCAATCTCCATTGCAGAGGCAGAGTGGTTATGCTCTGTGGTCCTTTCAACAGTGTCACCAAGAGTAACCGCTCTGCCTGTGCAATGGGATGAGTAATATTGCACACACCTCCAATGACACCTGGGCTCAGTTAATCTCTCCTTACAATAAACATGGCCACTGTACTTTAATAACCTATTGCCTCGATTGGATTTCAGGTATGCTGCTTGCGTTCCAGTTTCCATTTTGATTTTTGACCGGGACAAAGAAAAAAGCAAAATGTTTTAATTTTGACATTTTTTAGTGATTGCATCCTGTAAAACAAAAAAATTAGGTTAATTGATTATTGATTGCTAATTGTATTTTGAAATGACATGCTGTTTATTAGATTGTTTGCCTTTAATATGCATGCTAAGATTTCATGCTTTTCGTTTGTTGTTGGGTCCTGCAAAAAGAATATTAGGCTTTTATTGTCTTTTTTTGTAATTTTACCCACCTTTACAAGGTTTTTATTGTTTATTTGCTCGTCCTTTTGATGGTTTTGGATTTTTTGATAGTGGTTGGGTTAATTATGGTTTCCACAGATCTGGTTGTTGTTTGGTTAGTCTGAAAGATAAAGATGAGATTTATTGACGTTTTTGTAAATTATCTCTGGTTAGTCATTTTTTCCGATTTGTTATTTGGCTTTTAAAGTGATTTTTGTTTTGCTCTATTTATTTTAAACTTATGCGAATTGAGCTAGTTAGTTTTGGCTGTTTTGCGAGGGCTTACAAATAATTTACCTGTGGAAGGCCTTTTGATGTTTTAGTTACTGCTGGAGAGATTTGGTGAAAGTTCAGCTGCTGGTTATTCTTGGTCTTTTATTTTTACAGAATAAGTAAATCTGTGGTAAAAAGTTATTTGATTATATGTTCAACTCTATAATGAATATGCTGTTAGAAGGAGCAAATGTCAAGAAACTTGCATTTTGTACATCATCACTTCTCAACCCTTTCCAAGAGTCAAGCACGTTTTCATGTTAGATTAGTAATTTTGCCCCCTACCACTGTCCAGCCCCTTTCTAGGGGCAATCACTTGGCGGAGCTAGAATAGTAATTTTGTCCCTCGCCACTGTCCAGCACCTTCCCTGATGCAATCACTTGGCTGAGTTAGCATAGTAATTTAGCCCCCCTCCACTGTCTAGCACCTTCCCTGAGGGTATCACCAGGTGGAGTTAGAATAGTAATTTTGCCCCCCACCACTGTCCACCACCTTCCCTGAGGCAATTACTTGGTGGAGTTCTAATAGCAATTTTGCGCCCCACCACTGTCCAGCACCTTCCCTGAGGCATTCACTTGGCGGAGTTAGAATAGTAATTTTGCCCCCCACCACTGTCTAGCACCTTCCCTGAGGCAATCACTTGGTGGAGTTTGAATAGTAATTTTGCCCCCCACCACTATCCATTGTTCAATCTGTCTAGTAAATTGACAAATTAGAAATTAATTATATTTTCATTTTCTTCTTTTTGGTGTTTTAAAAATGTCGTTTGATATTCACTTACTTTTAAACAGAATTATAGATTCCGGAATGTCGGTAGTGTACTTGGGGTTGATTTTGAAGTGCTGTAATTAATATAAAAGACATTTTTTAAGTTCTTGAAATATTTGTTTTCATTCTGAAGGTGTTTAGTGTTAAACGTTCACTTACTTCTGTTAGTAGATGGCAGTGTACGACTTGAAAGTCTTGTCAAGTCTACTACTACTTCTGCTGCATGTGGTCATCATGGTCGTCAGTGCACCAGTGAGCGCAAAATGGTGGACGGCTTCTTTTATACGTTTTTCGGGGGTTAACTAGAATTTAAAACAAAATATGTTCTGGAAACGATTTTTTCTCATGAATCAGAACCTGACAGAATGTATATTTATTATGTGTTGTGTGAAATGTTGGTTTTTATGTTCCGTTTCTTTATGTCAGCTATTTTGAGTAGATGATGGGTCATTGGCTGTAATGGAAATACTTGATGGGACCCCGTTTTCTAAGCTTTCTCTGCTTTGTATGTACATTCTGTTTATGACAGAAACTGTAGAGTGTTTTTTTAAATGTTGTTTGTATATATCATTGAAATTCTTTCTTTTAATATAGAAAAATTGTCAAACCAATTTTTTGAAATTATGATATTTATTAATAACTATGTATTTTAATATTTCGGTATTTGAATTAATACTCAAGTATTACAATTAATAATTGGGTATTAATGTACTCCCCCACCCAAAACCCCTATTTCCCTTGCTTCCCGTCCCAGATTATTGTTGTGCCAAAACAACAAAAAAACAATTTAAAATATTTTATTGTAGACTTATTATGCGTTGTAATGGTATGCGTTGTATTAGTATGCGATGTAATGGTTTGCATTGTAATGGCACCTTTAATTCTACAATATGTATTTGCATTGTAATGGCTTGCGTTGTAAAAAGACGAAATGCAAATTTGCGATAAACTGTAGGAAGAAGATCAAGCATACCAACAAATAAAAGACTGCTGTATAAATATGCTATTTTGAAAGCTGTTAAATTTCCTGCACCACAAAACTGCAAAGACTTTTATCCGGATTATCTGCCCTGTATACCCTTCTAATTTAGATTTCCAGTCTCAATGGGGACTTCCTATTGCCTACAAAAATTGGGAGCAACTTGGGAATCATCTTTGATGCTGATCTCTAATTTTTAACCCATGTCAATTTAGTCAATAATGATACCTTACACAAATGATGTATCAAGATGAGCAAACCCCTCCTACTCTTTCTATTACAAGTGTTGACCATAGTACTATCGGCTTCACCTCACATATCTCAATACCATCTACTGGGCACTCTTCACAAAAGCATTCTAGGCTTCAAAAGGGGTCAACATTTTTCAGTGTGGGTTATATGTGGTCTAAATCAGTCCAATGACATTATGGAAGCAAAAAGTCTCCATAAGCCTCAATATGACATCATAACACTTGTATGGGTGATTTCAAATGTATAAAATAATACAAATAAAATTCGTTTGCACCAGTAGTTTGGTGTAAACGTAGTTTTCGCACAAGACACTCAAGGCATTTAGTGCAAACCATCGTAAAAATTGTTTACTTCTGGTTCCCAGAGACCTGTTGAATGCAAATCCTATGCGAAGAGTCCTAGCTTCTTTATTCACAAAACATGGGTAGTTGATGCCAATGCCCCTCTATGATGTGGGGTCTTCGCAATGCGTCTGGTAAATAAATCGCAACAATCTAAGAAAGCAACATTTTTCCATTAAGTGACACGTTTTAGTAGTGAAAGAGTGTTGTCCATTTTCAGTTATGGTGATACACATCCATGCCACTTAAAAATTGTCTCTCTCCTCCTGTGCTATGAATGTAAAATTGGCTTTTATTGTCTTCAGATCTCCGTCGGTCTCAGGTGCATGATTGTTTTCGAAGTCAGTCGGTTTTATGTAAACATAATTTTCTTTTTTTCTTTTTCTCTTGTTTATCCTGTGTTTTTACAACGTTGCATGTTTGTTGTATTCAAAAGTTATTATGTCTTCGTGTGCTTTATTCCTGCTGTTTATATTACATTTTCTCGAAATAAATTCTTTGTGATAAGGATGTAAATAAATGGTTTTCACCTCACTGAACAATGTTATCATCTTACAGTCCTATTTCGTGTTGTGACCTGCATCTTTTTCAATAGTCTGCATAGGTTACACATTGTATTTGCAACCTAAAGCATGCCCAACACCTGCAATTACTTAAGAATTAATATGACCTTGAAACGAAATGAAGATTTCCTCCGGATGGTGGCTGGAGAGTACATGTCTAGAACAGGTGGCAAAACTAATGTGGACGTGCAGCTGTTTTATTCTGGGAAATCCCAGAGGAGACCCCTGAGGTGATTGTTTCGTAAAACTCAATTCTCTCCTCACCAAACCTATTTTATAAAACTATAAACTATGTAAATGTGCTGTCTCGTGTTGTACCCATCTGACAAAACTTTCATTTTGGTGGTTTACATTCGAAATTACACTTACTGTTGCAAATGAGCCAAACCATAAATTTGCATAGCAAAAACATCATATTGATCATATTCTAGTATTCACCCAAAACGAATTATTGTCGTGCAGTTGGTAAAGCAATTATAATTGTCTTGCACAAGCAAACTTAAAAAAAAGAGAAAGCGTATCCTTTCCATTGGCAAATGCAGTTTATTTAACTCGAAAGTCACAATATTTTTCACAGCGTGCATACATATCGGTTCACTTAAATGTACTAAATGTAGTGGTTTCAATGACAAACCACCTGTATATGATCCCATTTAAGTATAACCATGGGGTCTGTCTTTTCATATCATACGACGCCGCCTGTTAAACCTGACACTCTGTCTTATTGGTCATTTGTATTAAATTCTCAACATCTCTTTGTCTTGATACAGTTTCGTTTAAATATGATTCCCCTTATGCTTGGTTTTCTGGCTAATACGTACCCATAGAGTAAATGCTCTGCCCCCTTGCCCTGCGAATGAAAGTCTGCACAGACTAATTTGCATCTCTTATTTTTTTGTACTTTTTATTTGCCTCAAAGGAAAACCTATAATGTGCCACTGCTCCGAAAATATAATTTTATACAATGTTGCCCAGCACTTTATTAGATTCAACAGTTAGTTTACCATTATGTGTGCTTTGTGGTAGCATCATTTTTGTGGGCTGCATTGAAGCGTAGGCGATTGCTAAATGACATGTGATGCGGGGTGTTTAAAGATATTTAAAACATGATCTGTTTTAAAATCCATTTTATCTTTATGCATTAACATGTATGTATTTTATGAAGAGTTAATCAATGTGAAGGCCCAATTTGAATTTATGAATTGAAGAATCATATATTATTTGAGTGGCTCTATTGCTATTGATGATAGACTTTGATCGTGAAGTGTTGTAGTATGTTGATTCAGACGAGCTTTGTTGTTTGATGATGATGAACCATGCAGGCCAGGAATATGTTTTAAGATGCTAATTGAGTTATGCATGAATGTGATATGTGTCTCCAGTTTTAGCGGTATATTCACAAGAACGTGCGCTAAACATCACCAAAAAATGTTAAAGCAACTTTACACATCGCAGTCTATCGCGGGAAAATAACCCCGTGCTAACGTGGAATTCACAACACAGCTGTACCATGCGATAGTTTGCTGAAAACGCGGCCAATGTCCGCGATACAACCACCGCGACGGAGATAAAAACACAAACCCCAACGCAAAAAAACTTGCGATATTCCAAACCGCGATGAGGAAATCAGCGATAAGCAGCGCCAGGCCTGCAATACACACACGGCAGGCGGGAAAATCACTACAAAAGTAGAAAAAACACACAAACACAAAATAACCAACACCGAAGCACCATGGAGGCAGCCGGAGCAGGCGCAGAGGACGAGCGGAACCCCACAAGCACCCCGGACGACCAGCCTGGGACCTCGGGGACAGGGAAGGGCAAGGACAAGAAGAAGAGGAAGAGGTGGTTCGGTCCCCAGGAGAATAGGATCCCGGTCACGGAGGTGATGGAACACCATCAAGAACTGTTCGTCACCTCCAACGTGTCATTGGGCACCAAAAATGGAATATGGCGGTCCATCGTGCACAAGGTGAATGCTGTCGGAGAGCATAAGAGGTCAATGGACGAGGTCAAGAGGCGATGGATTGACATCAAGCGCAAAACCAAGGAGAAACTCGCAGGCAATCAGAAGGCAGCAATGCAGACTGGAGGTGGGAGCCCAGCGCCACAGTTGGAGCTGGATGACATGGAGGAGCTGGTGTCGACAGTCATCAGTGTGGAGACCGTGGCAGGAGTCGGGGAGCGGACACTGCTCGACATGACACAACACAACAGCAACAGGGTGAGTAACCACCAGGTACTGGGGGGATGGGGGAGATGGCCACAATGGCACACATGCACAATCAAGCAGAGCACAGTGCACACCCACAATGACTCTGGATCATGGCCCTGATCTACAGACTGTCACAATGTACATTGCCATGCTGTCTGAATGTGAACATGTACCATGCGGCCACATACATGTGGACACATTGTAATACAGCATCTCCCCTTCACATTGCAGAGGCACCGTCAACACCTCCTGCGGAGCAGTCCCAGCACTCTTCACTGATGACGAGGAGGACACCCCCAGCATCGACACCCAAGCCCTCCAAGACATCATTGAACTCATCCGCCAATCACCTCCAGGACCAGGGCAGCCCAGCTGCATCGAGGAGACCCCACCCACTCCACAAACCACCCAGCAGGAGGCACCCACAACCCCGGCTGTCTCCCAGGACCCCCACGAACAACACATGGCCTTCCAACGCCATGTGTTGGAGGGCCAGAGGGAGATGGCTGAGCAGGTGCGGGTGGGGTTTGACCT
The DNA here is from genome assembly GCA_963921515.1 of Calotriton arnoldi. Classification (NCBI taxonomy): domain Eukaryota; kingdom Metazoa; phylum Chordata; class Amphibia; order Caudata; family Salamandridae; genus Calotriton; species Calotriton arnoldi. Next base: position 57,850 of record CAWUFW010020009.1, read on the forward strand.
CATGGCTACCAAACTTGACGCCATCCATGGGTGTCTAAGTCCCATCAGGGACCACCTCCAGTCCCTAACAGACACCCACAGGCCGCTCCATGGTCTCCAACTGGCCCTAGCTGACATCGCTGGAGTCATGACTCGGAGACAAGAACACCTGTCCGCTCAGAGTGGCTCCAGCGATCTCAGCCGTGAGCTGGCACACATGCGGAGGCTCATGGAGCACAAGGTGCGGATGGAGGCAGAAAGGATGGCAGCCACCGCTGCACATCAGCAAAATGTAGCTGGGATCTACCATGCCCTGCAGATCCTCATCATGGTATTGCTGCCACAAGGCGTGGTGCAGATGAATGCTGCTGCTCCTACACCATCCACATCTCCGCCCCCTGGTGTGTCAGTGCCTCACAGTGCGGCAGATATTTCCACTCCGGCACCTGATGTGTCACTGCCACACAGTGCGGCCGACAATCCACCTCTGGCCCCTGATGTGTCAGTGGCACACAGTGCCGCAGCCGGAACTGCACCACCCACAGGTGAGGCAGAGCACACATCCGAGGACGAGGACGTGGATGGGATTGAGATCAGAAGGAGGCACTAGCATTCATTTCCGCCACCTGGCCTGTTGCTGCTTGGTGCCGCACATGGCCCCATGACCTTCCACTGACCCCCGATACACTCTGCTGCACTCAACTTGGACCGCGACATGGACTGCCATATCCTGTTTGGTGACCAATGACACGGCGACCAGACTACGGACTGTACTCTTCCTCTTCCGCTGTACTTGTCATTCCCCAATGGACTCTGGCTGGCCCTCCACGGGCCCATATTGTGAAGTGGGGTTGGCATGGCCCTGTACTGCTCCAGCTGCAAAACTCCACTGGATGTGCATTAAACATTCAGAAACGCACTGCTGTGTCATGTCTTTCATCATTCAAGTAGGAATGTGTGGATGAATGTAGGGTCAGTGACTCCCCCTAACGTCAATGATGCTCATCTAGTGGGATTCCAGTGACAGTGTGCCACATTGCCGATTGCGTTCCGGGTGCCGTAGACACTACAACAGAGACACACGCATTACTCACTTCCTTGTCCGGACATGGACTGAACCACGCCCAGAGCCCCCGAGTCATTGTTGCACGCCCTGCGATGGTCCGGCATACGCCAGGCCAGACCACTCCGCTTACGCTCCGAGGGGGGGGCCACATAGCTACATGTTGCAGGTTTACATGCTAGTGGTCTGCAGGTCACTGGTCTAGTTGTCAGCATGTCACGGCCACTCCCTGAGGGCAGGTTTGCACACACACCACACCCATCCGGCACAGGCGTCACAGGCCCTGTGACCCCGCCAACATAAGGGGCTGACAACGTCACATTCCCCACTGCCGGAGGTGACTGGATGACGGACGTTCCACGATTCTCGATCAAAAAGGCCCATGAGTTGTTGCGCACAGGGTTAGTGGCACCCGAAGCCATGCGGCCGTCACGGGCCTACCACCACGTGGCGCTGACTGGGGTTGCACAGGATTAGTGACACCGAAAATGCTGAGCTGGTGTGCACCCTGCAATGATGACGTGTGCACTGATGTGGTCTCTGCCATTGATGCCTCAGGACTCAGCGTCATATGTGGGACCTGCTGGGCCGCGGTGCGGGTCCGCATGATGTGTAGCATGCCATGGTGGCGGGCCCGGGGCCTGGAGCTTGCACGGGCACGTAGTGTGCCCACTGGTGGACACACCATTGGGGTAGGGTGCGGCTGCATGTGTGCGCAGGGACGGACAGGCGTTGTTGCTGTGTGCAGTGAGATGGACTCTGCCATGATTGATTCTGGCCTCGATTACAGATTGCAGACCTGGTGGCTTGCAGTGTATACCGGCTCGTGGTTGGAGACACACTGGTGGCAGCAGGTGAGCAGTGGTTCCTGGGTGCGCGGGGCGGCAGTGTCCCTCCCTCTCTCTCTCTCTCTCTTCCTTTCCTTCTCTCTCTCTCTCTCCCTTCCTTTCCTTCTCTCTCTCCCTTCCTTTCCTTCTCTCTCTCTCTCTCCCTTTCTTTCTTTCCCTCTCTCTTTATGCCTTTCTTTCATTCTCTGTTTCTCTGTGTCTTGCTCCTTTGATGTGCGCATGACACACGTTCTGATTTTGTGCTTTATTTTCCAGGCTGTGACATCAAGATTGTCCCAGACGGACCCGACAGGAGTCTTCCGCATTGGTGTTTTGTGTTGTATTTCAATAAAGTTTTTGGTTGTTACTTCAATGATGAGTGACTGTTTCTCGTTCTTCTGACCACACATGTGTGTTTCTTTTTGTCATTGTGCGACATCATGTGCTTTTGTGGCTCATGTGTCGTTCACGGTATGTGTTTGTCCGGGAGGGAGGGGTCCGGGGGGGGCTGGGAGTGGTGGCGGTGGGTGTTGTGGTCCTCTTGGGTCTCCTAGCTGCTTGATCATTGGCTCCATGGCATCTGTGGGTCTTCCGATGTGGCTCTGGGCTGGGCTCCCTTTTGTACTGCAGGTAGTCATCCTGCTTAACACCAGCAGAAGGCAGGTGTTAATTCCCTGCTGCTACCGCGGCTTATCGCCTGTTTTTGGTTCACATCGCAGATCTGGCAGTTCGTTGTGAAAGTGGTGTTGTGATGTTTTCGTGAGTTTTTGCACGGGAACGCCTACTCTGTATCTCATTAGGGTTAGTTGGTGGTGTCACCCGTGGAGATACATTTTGCGGCAGTTATCGCAGGAATACTGGCGATGTCTGCAGTTTGCACCCGCTTGTGAATGGGGCGTCAAATCTATCTCCACTTTTGATGCGTTAAGGTGGCGAAAACTCGGCGATATGTCCTTGTGAATATGCCCCTTAGAATGCCTGAAAGATTGAAAATGACAATATGAATGATTCAGCGGAAAGGAAGCACAGATCCCATGTATGGTGTGGTTTACCAAGCAAGGAATTTTGAGAGTGAGTGCCCATCAAAGAGAGGAATAAAGCGAGCCAGAGACAGAGTCATAGTGACAGTCAGGCCAACCATAATTGTGCATAGCATCCACATTAACAATCCGAGGCTAGAATGCATCAGCTCATTGAAATACACAATGACAAAATTGATACATACCAGGGTCGGCAATTCTATGCCAGGGATGCCCACAACAAATACAGAATTAGAACCAACATGCCAGGGGAAGATTTATACCAGGATAAGCATCATTATGACATGTATGCCGGCAATATGTTAAATAACACCAACATTTTTTAGAACTAGAATCCACCATATCGTGTTCCCAAAATATGCCCAAAAATACAGAAAGAAAGAAGGAAAGTTGGAAGGATGGAAGGAAAGACGGAACAATTGTCCAAAAGATAGAAGAAAGACCATGGAAGGAAAGACCATATAATGCATGAATGGTAGGATGGTACTCAGGACAGAAAAAATAGAATGAAAGATACTAATTAGAAAATTTATATAGAACAATTTTGAAAGCGTTGCAGGGACTCATAGAAGCAGGTAGGTTTCATGTACAAGCCATGGTAAAATTGTGCCTTTATACAAGCCTGGGGCATTTTCTGAGGCAAGCCACACTCCTATTAACAATTTGTTACGCACATGATGGGTTACATAGGAATTTTAACAGAAGCTTTTGACGGATGTGGCAGGTATTCAGTTTTCAAACCTCATTATCATCCCCAAATCAGATAACGCAAAATGTTTCAGATTTAAAACACGACAGATGCAACCTTTACGTATGCGTACCTCTTCATTGCAGTAATAGGCAAAGGTTTCAGCATCTTGGTTTCTATTTCCATCAAGGCACACACATCTTGATAGTCCATCTGCATTGGAAGGTCTGAACCCAGGCGTGTGTTCTATACAGAAATGTTAATCTTCATCACAACATCTTGGTATTACCTTTTCAAATCCGTATGAGGTAAAATAAAAATCTATGGCTAGTCTGACAGAGGCGTGGTTTCCAAGGACTCAGTGCCGGAATTTCTTTGAAGTCAAAATCATAGAAAACACATTCTTCTTAAATGTGTCCATTGTTTTTTTTACTTCAGCAAAGCTATACTTTTGATAATAAATGGTGCTTTGTTTTATCCTTTCTTAATTATTTGAGCATATATCAATATACTGTTAAGGCATCTGTTTAAAGATTTAGGGGCATATTACCAAGGATTAGCGATATTTATCGCTAACCGCGCTTAGCGCGTTATTTGGTAACGCCACCTATCGCTGGAAATTATCGCTGAGATAACACCCTATTAGTAAGGTTTATCTCCATAGCGATAATATTTCCAGCGATAGCGGCTAAATGCGAGAATATCGCTGGAAAACCAGCGATATTCTTGCATTAACACTAAGGTGGATTCAGCATTAGAATCCACCTCCTATACTTCAAACAGGTAAGTCATCCTCACTAGCAGGTATTAAAATCTAGCGATAAACGCGCTTAGCGCGAATTATTATATCGCTTCGCCTGCCTTGCTAATAGGGGGTAGTGGTGTTAGCGACTGTTTTCAGTCGCTTTTAGTAGGGAACGCCTTCCTTGCATGTCATTAGCGATAATTATCGCTGACATGCAAGGCGATGGAAAACGCGGCCTCTAACTCCTGAAAGCTGTCGCTAACGCCTGTTAGCGACAGCTTGCTAATAGGGCGATAAAATTATCGCTGCTTTAGCGGCAAAAAGTGCCGCTAAAGCGGCGATAAAGCCCTTGATAATATGCGCCTTAGGGCCTGATTTCTATGTTGGTGGTAAGGCTACTCTGTCGCAATGGCAATGGAGTATCCTTACCTCCAACATAATGCTCCGCCCACCAGTTTTAAAGTGGGCAGACCATGGCATCTGCAGAGACTACTCCGCCTATCTGCTGTGGCCAATTTTCTCCAATGGCCCGACGGAGTAAGAGCCGTCATAAAATTGACTATATGTCTGCCTGCCCAATTTAGATGGGCAGAAATATAGTAATTTTTTACTGCCCGTCATCACCAGGAAAACTCTGGTGACAAGGGGCAGTAAAAACATGAACAGGCCCCACTCGCCACAGGAAATGACTCCCATTGAGAGAGGGGCATTGATTTTTTTAAATGTTCATAGAGAAAATCCCACTTTAAGATTTTCTTTTTCAAAATAAAAAAATAAGTTTGTTGGATGGCTCCATCATGTTGACAAAGCCAGGTGTCAAACTTAAAAAAGCTTTGACAGGAACCGCTGTGATGGCGAATCCTGCCAATGCTTTAGAAATTATCGCCAGCTTGGCAGGCATTTCTAAATTTCGTCGGCGGGGACTCTGTCAGAGCAACAGAGTAATTTAGTTTGTTGTATGACAGGGTTAACCCTGTCCGCCAAAAAATAAATTTGGCCCCTATTTACTTGCAAACATATGGAGCCATTTGCACTAGAGCTATAATGAGCACTCGCAGAGAGGTTTCACTTGCTGTTTGACATTTAACACTCCAGATCACTACACCTTGATGTATCATGACATATCCCAAAAGATGTGGATGATTGTGCAGATTCAACCTACCCACAAAAACAAAAAATTTATATGAAAGGGAAATCTCATATGTCAAAGCAGTGGTGCTTGTGGACACACAGAAGTATTCATTTGGTTAGCTGATATATGTGAATTACATGTGTAATAATAACTGGACAACAATAAATAGGCATGGTATCCAGTAAGAACTGCTCTCTGGATTACACCCAGCACACCCAGTTGCTATTTTTTCCAAACCATCTTTAGAGGGTGCAAATAAACTTAGTGCCGATTCACATTTGTAAACTTACACTTTTGTGTAAGTTTATTCACTGACCCTTTTCGGCATTTATTCATTGCTTGTGAACTTATATTTATGTCCGGTGCAGTAAGTTGCTAAAGCATAGGCCACGCACATAAGCCACAAACAAGGGTCATGCACACAATTAATTAATCATAACCCAAATCACTGTATTGCTTTCTGTTGTTACTGTAATCAGGTAGTGTTGTTTTAATGTCATGCAAGATAAACAGAATTTACCATTTTAATCTGGCTTTGGTAGGCACTTACTATTAGGTGCCAGTAGAACAAAAGTCGCCAAAAAAATGTGTTTGTCTCGGTCCAGATGCTGAGAATGTCATCCTTTATATTCTGTTCCAGGGGCCCTTTTCCAGAATAAGTCAGGGAAGAAAAAGAACCAACTGAAGGGGAGAAAAGAAGAAACCTGATTAGCAAAACAAGATGCTTATGATCAGCGTATCCAAATATAACCATTCTCAGTTCGAAAGGGGCATGGCTTGGCGCCGCAAGATAAATGCTGTTTACTGAGTGCGCATTTGGCTGGGCACATAAATATTACTACTAATCCAAGGTCAGAACTGAACCCCTCCCCTATCCAATCCCATACTGCATCTCCCCTGGGTGGAGCAGCTCTGTCGGTGTGTCCCTGCCCAGTCTTGAGAGCCTATTCCAGCGTATTTCCTCCTTGTCATGGGAAAGGCCTGGTGTTGGGATTGGAGGCGCAAGGAGGTGATACGCGGATGGTGACTTAACCTGTGTAGTCTGTAGCTGCAGGGCCCTTCTGAGGCCCCGCTTGAGGCTGATTGAGAGGAAACTGTAATTTTCTTGTAGGGGTGCATCAAAATCACACGTAGAGCGCACCCACACATAATCCTTTGTTATATTAATGCAAAGTGTTAGAATCGTGGAATGTGCTAAAGTGAAAATTTGATGTGTTTTAGGTCATTGAAAGTAACATGGAGAATTAATGTAGAAAATGAATGTAACTAGCAGGCATCATTAACGTCAAGAGCTCATGATGTGCAACTGACAATTGTTCATGTAATTATTCATCTACTAAATGTGTTTATTAATTGTGTCATTTTACATGTAGGTAAATGCATTAATTGAAAGTGCCTTGTTTTTCATGCAAATTCGTGAAGCTCATATGATGTTTTCTTATGTTAGCTGAATTTTGTAGGCCTGAAATGCAGTTCCCTGGAAACTCTCACTTTAGAATTTACAGTTTGAATTTTATGTGGGCTGTGGAATTTGTTCTTTCTCATGTTTTGTGTTGCAGGCAAAAGAAGCACTCTTGTTAGTTAGAATAATGTCTTTGTTTTACTAGTCAGGCAGGGAGAAAAGAAGTTACAATCATGTGGCTTGAGTCGATGAAGGAAGGTCGTTGTGTTTCACACAGGAGAAGGCCTGGGAATCAAAGACAAAATGTATCAAGGAAAGAAAATCGTTGTCCCGTGGAAAAACACCTTCAGGATTGTACCCAGAGGAAATGGTGTGACTTAAACTGGATTCTGGGAATATTATCTGCGAATAATGTGTTGTTGGGATGCAGGGAAAGTGCCCCACTTCACTTTTGCCTTTGAAGAGAGAGCATCTGAGAGCAAGCTCTGTCTCGGTAGCTTTATGCAACATGACCCATTGATTGTGGAGAGACTTCTTAGGAAGACTCCACATGCTGACATCTTTTATCTTTTTTTTCCTGAAGATGCTTAAGTAGAGATGCCACTTTAGTGTTAGAGTAGGGATAGATTTAATGCTTTTAACTCACCAACCCTTGATGCAGGGAAACTTAGGCTCATACTTTCTGATCTTCTGCATTCTGCGTCTTGAATTAATAGTATTACTCATGCTGCATCATCTAAACTGGATACGCAGATTTGACTTCATGCTAATTCCGATGTATTTCTACACCCTCGTATTGAGGTGTCTGTATGTTCAGTTATTCTTGGCTTTGTAATAAATCAATTAACCTTATGTAGTCGCCTGTGGTTACTGTGTGTCCAAGAGGATTATCATTTGTTGATTGGTCTCCTAATGACTCTTCTCCCCTTTGCAATTTCATGCTGCGAAAAAGAACCATTGAATTGTGATTCTAGAACAGGTCTAGAACTTATAGGCCAGGCTCTTTCAAGGCTGCTACGTTGGAGGAAATATGGCAGGGCACTGGACCCATTGCCCCCGGTGGTGAGTCATGCAGCTCAGTGCTACCATCCCCAGTTTCTTGCTGGTGGGGGCACTTTGTCCGCTGCCTGTCATTGGCTGCATCAGCGCTGCCTGCCTGAGGGCTGCCTAATGCAGAGTGGGTGTGACTGAGGGCTTCAGCCTTCGGTAGAGTCTCTGCACACCAGAGAACCCGCAAGGATATCTCTGACTGGGGCTGGGAAAGGCCCTGTTTAACTCTGAAGTTAAAAGGCCTACAAATGAGGTGGGTGGCAGGCAGAAGGCCCTAACCGCTTATCTATACACCTCACTGTGTTGAACTAATTTGCTTTCAAAGGAAGGGAGACCCCTAACTTGGCCGCCTAGGCCTCGCATTGTTTTTGAGACTTTGTTATTCTACTCTGCATTGAGGTGACCTTTTCTCCTCCCCTCGCTGCTTCTGACTGAATGTATAGACGTGCTTCACTTCACCTGCTGGCTTCTTCATGCCACCTAAGCCCCTGTAACACTTGCCTTAACTAGGGCATGGCATGATTCTTGCGAAGTGGATAGTGTGTCCCACTGTGGACCCATTGCTGAACTGCCTGTCTTCAGACTTATGTGTTCTGCTCCTGGATCAAGCACCTCGCATTTGGCATAAACACCATAACGTCTATCTAAAGAATACCTTAGTCTCCTATAGAGTGTGAAGGATGAGACTGCTCGTGTCTCCCCAATTTCCGAGCATCCTCTTCCTAGCAGCGTAGGTGCAATGCAGGTCTCGCTCCCAATGATCTACTACTTACTCTGATGTAAGATGGATGGTTGAGCAACCTCTACTACTCCGCTCACAACTTTGACTAACCTCCTTACAGCATCTACTATATAGGGCTTGGTTGCTCTCCATGCTATTGCACTTGAGGTTCTGCTCTGTCTGTGAATGCGGGAGGACACTTATCTCCAGTATTGTTGCAGGCTAGAATTGCACACACCTCCCTTATGATTTGCTACGCCTGTAGCAAATTGAAGGGTGGGACAGGCTCCCCAGGTCTGTGACTTCTCTGGGGAATTTGCCTGGTACCGCAATCCCCATCTGATCCAATACTTCCCCTGATGGGAATTAGTAGACCTGGAAATACTATTCTGACTTCCACAATCTCTGACATGACACATGACCAACTAATGGACACCCCTCAGAACTCTACAGTACTGACCACTGATGAGCTGAATAAGGCCACCCCCCTAACAGAGAAGCTGGACTTGATCCTTTAGGACATCGCAGTGACTAAATCGGCTCTGGAAAATTAAGTTGATACAGTGACAATTGAACTTCCATTAAAATAAGTGGAAACTGATACGCTGTGTGCAGGCTGCATTTTCTTTGATACATAGAGGATTTGGCATTTCTTGATATATGTAAATATATATGTATGTGTATATTATCTACTGGCGGTCGCCAGTAGATAGTTATAGTTAGGACCTATTTACCATAGGAAATCTGCGACATTCTATTTGAAATAACTCTTGCGTCGGTTGACGAATCTTTGCGAAATTTTCAAACTTTATGGCCCGCTCCGGTCCGCTCCTACCCTGAAAGTCTCAGGGTGATTCGTCAAGCGGGGGCCGAGAAAAAGGGGGTCCCAAAACGTGTTTTCCCCATTCATTTTCCCATAGGAAACTTTAGACACGGCTACAGCCCGAACTACTGAACGGAATTACACCAAATTTGGCAAAGAGGTAGTTCTTGGTTCAGAAAGAACCCTTTTGTTAAATGGTGTAAATCCGTTCAGTAGTTCCTGTGAAAATCAAAATGAAAATCACATATATATCTATGGCCGCGTCGGATTCGCGCACCCTCCCGATCACGAGCTGCATGCTAATTGGCTGTCAACACTCCAAATCAGGAAGTGTTGGCAGCCATTTTGTCCCTCGGTAGAACCGAGGGACATAAACAAGTGCGCAAAGCGCAAAAAGGGGGCAGGGTAGAAACACACCGAGAAAAAAAAAAAAACGCAAGTGTGCAAACGCACAAAGGGGGCAGGGTAGAAACACCCTGACCCCCTAGGTCTGCTCAGGGGTCCCACAAGGACCCCTGGGCAGAAAAAGCATTAAAAAAAAAAAATCGGCAGGATGCGCTCAGGGTGCGCGGATCCTGCCGAAAAAAAAAATCGAAGCGCGGTCTCCCGCGCTTTGATGTTTATTTGCCCCGGGTGGGCCAAGTCCCGGGGGCATGGTGGGGGGTTTAGATTTAATGTGGGGGCCTCTAAGGCCCCCAAGCCCCGGAGACCGCCACCCCCGGGGCTTTAGAAAATAATGGTGAGGGAGGGCTCTTTGCCCTCCCACAGCCCCAGGGACCGCCACCCCCGGGCTTCTTTTTAAAAATGTTTTAACCTGTGTGGGGGCTCCAGCCCCACACGCCCGGGACTGCCACTTCCCCGGGGCACTAAAGATTTGAATATGGGGGTCCGTTACGGACCCCAAAGCCCCGGGGACCACCACCTCCCCGGGCTGTGAAATGGTTGGGAGGGGGCCGCGCGGCCCCCCTCCTGGAGCCAGTGATGGCCCTGGGGACCACCACCCCCAGGGTCGGCTCTCTGCAGTGTCCCGGGGTGCCTACCCCGGGACACTGTAGTTTGCTATGACAGGACGGGAGCCTCGCGGCTCCCGTCCTGTCATAGCAGACTTGGTTTGCATTTTGAAAGAGAGAGCAGGAAACCTGCTCTCTCTTTCAAAATGCAAACTAATTGCTTTCCACATGGGGAGCAGCATGTTAGCTGCTCCCCATGTGGAAAAGCAATGCCGGCTCGCGCAGGAGGCGGGGAGCTGGCTGGGACTGTGGGGGGATTGGGGACCCCCCCACAGTCTCCAACGAGAGGCCAGGCCCCAGGGGATAGGGTCCCCGGGGCCATAAGTGGCCCGGGAGGGGGGCCACGCAGCCCCCCTCCACAAATAATTTTTTTTTTTTTTAAAAGGGCAAGGCCGGCCCCGGGGGATGGGGTCCCCGGGGCCTTAAATGGCCTGAGGAGGGGGCCACGCAGCCCCCCTCCAAAAAAACATCGAGGGCATGCCCCGGAGGATGGGGTTCCCGGGGCCAATACAGGCCCAGGGAAGGGGGCCACGCGGCCCCCTTCCCGTTTTTTGGGGAATTTAAAAAAAAATGCACAGGCCCCGGGGGATGGGGTCCCCGGGGCCAAAGTGGCCAAGGGAAGGGGGCCACGCAGCCCCCTCCCATTAAAAAAACAAAACAAAAAAAAACGACCGGCATCGTGCCGGAGGCCCCGCACCCCTCCCTGCAGTACTCTGCAAACGCGCCCTGGCGCGTTTTAAGAAGGGAAGTAATTCCCCTTGAATACTGGGGGTCTCTGGGGCCAACTAACCCACCAGGAACCTCCAGTATGCGCTAGGGGCTGCGTTGCAGAGAGGTGTACAGAGGCCACGCCCCTTTTACACCTCTCTGCAACGCAGCTCTGTGGCGCTTTTAGAAGTACATGGTGGGCTAGTTGGACTCCAGGGACCCTCAGGATTCAAGGGGACTTAATCCCCCAACTTAAAACGCGCCACGGGCGCGTTTACACAGTGGTGAAGGGAGGGGCGGGCTTCAGGTGACATGTGTGCAAACAGGCTCTGTGGCGCGTTTTAAGATGGGGAATTAAATCCCCTTCAATCCTGAGGGTCTCTGGGGCCAACTAGCCCAACAGGTACGTCCAGAAAGCGCCACAGAGCTGCATTGCAGAGAGGTGCAAAAAGGGGTGGCCTCTGAACACCTCTCTGCAACGCAGCTCCCTGGCGCATACTGGAGGTACAGGGTGGGCTAGTTGGACCCCAGGGACCCTCATGATTCAAGGGGACTTAATCCCCCAACTTAAAACGCGCCACGGGGCGCGTTTGCACAGATGTCACCTCAGGCCCCGCCCCTCCCTTCACCATTGTGCAAATATTCCTCTAAAATCAGCCGAACTACGAATTCCTATTTACTCACCTGTTATCAGGAGAGACCTCAGTGCTGCATCTTTTAGCCCAGTACTGATCCTGAAAAGTAATTTTAACCATACTTACCAGTAACTTGAATTTCCTTCCATAGGATATCATTGTCTGCTTTTTGCTGAAAAAGTTTCTAAGTGTCGATTTTTGAAACATACAAATATTCCTCTAAAATCAGCCGAACTACGAATTCCGATTTACTCACCTGTTATCAGGAGAGACCTCAGTGCTGCATCTTTCAGCCCAGTACTGATCCTGAAAAGTAATTTTAACCGTACTTACCAGTAACTTGAATTTCCTTCCATAGGATATCATTGACTGGTTTCACTTGGAAATTCTTCTAAGTGTGGAGTTTTGGAACTTTATAATATTCCTCTAAAATCAGCCGAAATACGAATTCCGATTTACTCACCTGTTACCAGGAGAGACCTCAGTGCTGCATCTTTCAGCCCAGTACTGATCCTGAAAAGTAATTTTAACCGTACTTACCAGTAACTTGAATTTCCTTCCATAGGATATCATTGACTGGTTTCACTTGGAAATTCTTCTAAGTGTGGTGTTTTGGAACTTTATAATATTCCTCTAAAATCAGCCGAAATACGAATTCCGATTTACTCACCTGTTATCAGGAGAGACCTCAGTGCTGCATTTTTCAGCCCAGTACTGATCCTGAAAAGTAATTTTAACCGTACTTACCAGTAACTTGAATTTCCTTCCATAGGATATCATTGTCTGCTTTTTGCTGAAAAAGTTTCTGTGTCGATTTTTGAAACATACAAATATTCCTCTAAAATCAGCCGAACTACGAATTCCGATTTACTAACCTGTTATCAGGAGAGACCTCAGTGCTGCATCTTTCAGCCCAGTACTGATCCTGAAAAGTAATTTTAACCGTACTTACCAGTAACTTATATTTCCTTCCATAGGAATCCATTGTCTGGTTTTCAGCAGAAAAGTTTCAAAGTGTTGATTTTCACAAACTACAAATATTCCTTAAAAATCGCCTGTATGACTTAAACGCATTCTTTCAACTGTTTACAGTAGATGCACCAGTGCTGGATACAGGATCCACCACTGAGTAAGAAAAAGTAACGATAACACTACTTACCTGCTAAGTGAATTTCCTCCCATATGATAACATTGGTGATTCTATGTGAAAAGTTTCTAAGTGTCAACTTTTAAAATACAATAATAGTCCTTAAAAATCACTACTGTAACCAAAACGCTTTTACTCAACTGTTTACAGGAGATGTCCCAGGACTGAATCTAGATCCAGTCCTGTGGTTAGAAAAGTAATCCATAAAGTAACTAATTGCATTTAACTAGAAATTCACATTGAGCTCAATGTTGCATTGTGTTTGAAATTGTGTTGCCCATTGCAACAACTGTAACTACTATACTTAAAAGTCTATTGCCTATTTGCAAAGTATTTAAACTAAAGTAATTCATTCTGAGAAAGTATATTTTGTAATGTAATGTATAATGTAATTACAATGTAATTTAAAAAATAAAATATGTAAAAATAAATAGTTTAAAAAATGTAGTAAATCAGTATCAAAAAATAAATATAACAATTAATACATTTAAAAATTGTCATTTACAAAACCTTTGAAATTCACTGAAAAAACCATAGGTTTCAGACATGTTATAGTTAGGAATTAGCATTTAAAAACCTTTGAAATTCACTGAAAAAACCATAGGTTTCAGACACGTTATAGTTAGAAATTAGCATTTAAAAACCTTGAAATTCACTTAAAAAACCATAGGTTTTAGGGACAGTTATAGTTAGTTGGACATTTCACTCGTACAAAACCATAGAAATTCCCCGTTATAGTTAGTTCAGCTAACTATAACTCGCGCTCCGCAATGCACTGCTGATGACGTCACATATTACATCACTCATGACATGGTCAGTGACATCACTGATGACATCACTGATGACATCTCAAATGACATCACTGATGACATCACTGATGACATCATCCACGTGATAATCTGATGCACCTCCTCACACCCTGATATAACCTTTGATACACCCACTCTAAATTACAGACTGCCATTCGCAAAACCATAGACACTCCAACACCAATAACTACATACCCACTCACTGATTCTTAGGTCTACACACACATCCACTCACTCACCCGTACAGTCACTCATACTTACGGTCAGTCAGTACAGGACTATCATATGCACTCATACTCCTATATAGACACTCAAACACCGCCACTCATCCATAGAGGTACTCACACACCTAGTCAGTCATGCAAATAATTGAACACACTGACATTTACTCACCTATACAGTTATACACACACCAGCTCACTTACTCATACAAATACTAGCACATTCTTACGCTCTTATACAATCACTGATACAAGCACACACTCATCCATACAGTCACTCTCACAATCACACACTCTTGCTTATAGCTATTTATATACTCCAACACACATATATACTGCCTTTCACATATGTAGTTACTCACACATGTACCACTGGGACATACATTCACTCACTAAACACACTCTTACACACACTTACCCACCCATACAGTCTATCACAGATGCACTCTTGAAACCATCCACCCAGTGAATCACCCACTCACACATCTATGCACAGAGTCGCACACACTCCACCCACACAAACACTCAGGCACCCATACAGATACTCAGACAACTAATCAATAACTCATATAGACACTGATGTAGCTATTCACAAACCCATGCAGCCACTTACACAGCAATAGACAGACGGATACAGACATTCACCCAGTTTAGTCACTAACCCATGCATTCAGTAAGATACGTTTAATCACTCACTTATAGAGTTAGTCACGCACCTACTAAATCATCCATACAGACACTTATACACCCACTCATTCTTCAATACGCCTTTCCCTATATATATTAAACATATTTAAACTTTAAAAAAACACACAGTCACTGGATGATGTCATCAGTGATGTCATTTGAGATGTCATCAGTGATGTCATCAGTGATGTCACTGACCATGTCATGAGTGATGTAATATGTGACGTCATCAGCAGTGCATTGCGGGGGCGAGTTATAGTTAGCTGAACTAACTATAACGGGGAATTTCTATGGTTTTGTACGAGTGAAATGTCCAACTAACTATAACTGTCCCTAAAACCTATGGTTTTTAAGTGAATATATATATATATTCACTGAAAAACCATAGGTTTTAGGGACAGTTATAGTTACTTGGACATTGCACTCGTACAAAACCCGTGAAATTCCCCGTTATAGTTAGTTCAGCTAACTATAACTCGCGCCCCGCAATGCACTGCTGATGACGTCACATATTACATCACTCATGACATGGTCAGTGACATCACTGATGACATCACTGATGACATCTCAAATGACATCACTGATGACATCATCCAGTGACTGTGTGTTTCTGTAAAGTTTAAATATTTTTAATATATATAGGAAAAGACGTATTGAAGAATGAGTGGGTGTGTAAGTGTCTGTATGGATGATTTAGTAGGTGCGTGACTGACTCTATAAGTGAGTGATTTAACATATCTTACTGAATGCATGGGTTAGTGACTAAACTGGGTGAATGTCTGTATCCGTCTGTCTGTTGCTGTGTAAGTGGCTGCATGTGTTTGTGAATAGCTAAATGAGTGTCTATATGAGTTATTGAATGCTTGTCTGAGTATCTGTATGGGTGCCTGAGTGTTTGTGTGGGAGGGTGTGTGCAACTCTGTGCATAGATGTGTGAGTGGGTGATTCACTGGGTGGATGGTTTCAAGAGTGCATCTGTGATAGACTGTATGGGTGGGTAAGTGTGTGTAAGAGTGTGTTAGTGAGTGAATGTATGTCCCAGTGGTACATGTGTGAGTAACTACATATGTGAAAGGCAGTATATATGTGTGTTGGAGTATATAAATAGCTATAAGCAAGAGTGAGTGATTGTGATAGTGGCTGTATGGATGAGTGTGTGCTTGTATCAGTGATTGTATAAGAGCGTAACAATGTGCTACTATTTGTATGAGTAAGTGAGCTGGTGTGTGTATAACTGTATAGGTGAGTAAATGGCAGTGTGTTTAATTATTTGCATGACTGACTAGGTGTCTGAGTATCTCTATGGATGAGTGGCGTTGTTTGAGTGTCTATATAGGAGTAAGAGTGCATATGATAGTCCTAGTACTGAGTGACCGTAAGTATGAGTGACTGTACGGGTGAGTGAGTGGATGTGTGTGTGTAGACCTAAGAATCAGTGAGTGGGTATGTAGTTATTGGTGTTGGAGTGTCTATGGTTTTGCGAATGGCAGTCTGTAATTTAGAGTGGGTGTATCAAAGATTATATTAGGGTGTGAGGAGGTGCATCAGATTATCATGTGGATGATGTCATCAGTGATGTCATCTGAGATGTCATCAGTGATGTCATCAGTGATGTCACTGACCATGTCATGAGTGATGTAATATGTGACGTCATCAGCAGTGCATTGCGGGGGCGAGATATAGTTAGCTGAACTAACTATAACGGGGAATTTCACGGGTTTGTACGAGTGCAATGTCCAAGTAACTATAACTGTCCCTAAAACCTATGGTTTTTTCAGTGAATTTCAAAGGTTTTTTAAATGCTAATTTGTAACTATAACGTGTCTGAAACCTATGGTTTTTTCAGTGAATTTCAAAGGTTTTTTAAATGCTAATTTGTAACTATAACGTGTCTGAAACCTATGGTTTTTTCAGTGAATTTCAAAGGTTTTTTAAATGCTAATTTCTAACTATAACGTGCCTGAAACCTACGGTTTTTTCAGTGAATTTCAAAGGTTTTGTAAATGACAATTTTTAAATGTATTAATTGTTATACTAATTTTTTCCATACTGATTTACTACATTTTTAGAAACAATTTTTTTTTACAGATTTTATTTTTTAAATTACATTGTAATTACATTATACATTACATTACAAAAAATACTTTCTCAGAATGAATTACTTTAGTTTAAATACTTTGCACATAGGCAATAGACTTTAAGTACAGTAGTTACAGTTGTTGCAATGGGCAACACATTTTCAAACACAATGCAACATTCAGCTCAATGTGAATTTCTAGTTAAATGCAATTAGTTACTTTATGGATTACTTTTCTAACCACAGGACTGGATCCTAGATTCAGTCCTGGTACATCTCCTGTAAACAGTTGAGTAAAAGCGTTTTGGTTACAGTCGTGATTTTTAAGGAATATTATTGTATTTTAAAAGTTGACACTTAGAAACTTTTTCTCATAGAATCACCAATGTTATCCTATGGAAGGAAATTCACTTAGCAGGTAAAAACTGTTATCGTTACTTTTTCTTACTCAGTGTTGGATCCTGGATCCAGCACTGGTGCATCTCCTGTAAACAGTTGAAAGAATGCGTTTAAGTCATACAGGTGATTTTTAAGGAATATTTGTAGTTTGTAAAAATCAACACTTTGAAACTTTTTTGCTGAAAACCAGACAATGGATTCCTATGGAAGAAAATATAAGTTACTGGTAAGTACGGTTAGAATTACTTTTCAGGATCAGTACTGGGCTCAAAGATGCAGCACTGAGGTCTCTCCTGATAGGTGAGTAAATCGGAATTCGTAGTTCTGCTGATTTTAGAGGATTATTTGCACAATGGTGAAGGAAGGGGGTGGGGCCTGAGGTGACATGTCTGCAAACACGCCCTGTGGCGCGTTTTAAGTTGGAGAATTAATTCCTCCTCAATCCCGAGGGTCCCTAGGGGCCAACTGGCCCACCAGATACCTCCAGTATGCGCCAGAGAGCTGCGTTGCAGAGAGGTGTTCAGACGCCACGCCCCTTTGTACAACACTCTGCAACGCAGCTCCGTGGCGCTTACTGGAGGTACCTGGTGGGCTAGTTGGCCCCCAGGGACCCTCAAGATTGAAGGGGATTTAATTCCCCATCTTAAAATGTGCCACGGGGCCTATTTGCACACATGTCACCTGAAGCCCCGCCCCCTCCCTTCACCACTGGGCAAACACGCCCCGTGGCGCGTTTTAAGTTGGGGGATTAAGTCCCCTTGAATCCTGAGGGTCCCTGGGGTCCAACTATCCCACCAGGATCCTCCAGTAAGAGCCACAGAGCTGCGTTGCAGAGAGGTGTAAAAAGGGGCGTGGCCTCCGAACACCTCTCTGCAACGCAGCCCCCTGGCGCATACTGGAGGTTCCTGGTGGGCTAGTTGGCCCACAGGGACCCCCAGTATTCAAGGGGAATTCGTTCCCCCTCTGCAAACGCACCAGGGGCGCGTTTGCAGAGTGGTAAAGGAAGGGGGCGGGGCCTGCGGCCCGATCGTTTTTTTTGTGTTTTTTTTCCAAGGGGGGCTGTGTGGCCCCCCTTCCCTTTTTCCTTTTTTTGGGCCCTAGGGACCCCATCCCCCAGGGCCTAACCCCTATTTTTTTCAACAACAAAAAACGGGAAGGGGGCCGCGTGGCACCCCTCCCGCGGCCGATTCCGGCCCCGGGCACCCCATCCCCTGGGGCATGGCCACTCTTTTAATTATTTTTTTTAAGGAGGGGGGCTGCGTGGCCCCCCTCCTCAGGCCTCCTTTTGTCCCGGGGACCCCATCCCCCGGGGCAGGCCTTTATTTATTTATTTTTTACTTTTTGGGGGGAGGGGGCCACGTGGCCCCCTCCCGGGCGACTACTTGCCCCGGGGACCCCATCCCCCGGGCTGGCTCCTCTCCGTTGGGGACCGTGGGGGTCCCCAATCCCCCCACGGTCCCAGCCTGCTCCCCGCGTCCCTCGGGAGCCGGCATTGCTTTTCCACATGGGGAGCTGCTGACATGCAGCTCCCCATGTGGAAAGCATCTGCTTTGCTTCATTGAAGCGAGAGCAGGTTTCCTGCTCTCGCTTCAATGAAGCAAGCAGCTTGTAATGACAGGACGGGAGCCGCGAGGCTCCCGTCCTGTCATTGCAAACCACAGTGTCCCGGGGGTGAGCACCCCGGGACACTGCAGGAGCCAGCCCTGGGGGTGGCGGTCCCCAGGGCCATCAATGGCTCCAGGAGGGGGGCCACGCGGCCCCCTCCCCACATCTGCAAAGCCCCGGGAGGTGGTGGTCCCCGGGCTTCGGGGTCCAAAACGGACCCCCATTTTAAATTTCTTAGTGCCCCGAGGAGGTGGCGGTCCTCGGGCGTGTGGGGGCTGGAGCCCCCCACACAGGTGATTTAAGTTTAAAAAGAAGCCCCGGGGGTGGCGGTCCTCGGGGCTGCGGGAGGGCTCCGAGCCCTCCCGCACCATTTTGTTTAAAGCCCCGGTGGGTGGCGGTCCCCAGGGATTGGGGGTGCCTTAGAGGCCCCCCCATATAATTAATAATTAAAGCTCCGCATGCCCCCGGGACTTGGCCCACC
Organism: Calotriton arnoldi; assembly: GCA_963921515.1. NCBI lineage: Eukaryota > Metazoa > Chordata > Amphibia > Caudata > Salamandridae > Calotriton > Calotriton arnoldi. The sequence continues at coordinate 77,099 of CAWUFW010020009.1, forward strand.
CGGGGGCCAATTAACCACGAAGCGCGGGAGCCCTCGCTTCGTGTTTTTTTTTTATCGGCAGGATCCGGGCACCCAGCGCGTTTTCTGCTGATTTTTTAAAATGTAGGACCCCCTGAGCAGGGCTAGGGGGTCAGGGTGTTTCTACCCTGCCCCCTTTTTGCGTTTTGCGCCCTTGTTTTTGTCTTTTCTTGTCCCTCGGTTCTACCGATGGACAAGATGGCTGCCAACACTTCCTGGTTTGGAGTGTTGACAGCCAATTAGCATGCAGCTCGTGGTCGGGAGGGTGCGCGGATCCTCCGTGCCTCTAAATATCAAAACTTTTATTTTGGATTTTCTCAGCAACTACTGAACGGATTTACACCATTTTTAAAAAGCGTGCTTTCTGAACCAAGCACTACCTTTTTGCCACATTTGGTGTAATTCCGTTCAGCAGTTTTTGCTGTAGCCTTGCATAAAGGTTCCTATGGGAAATCAATGTTTTCACTCTTATTTTTTGAATTTCTCCGCAACTACTGAACGGATTTACACCATTTAAAAAAAGGTCGCTTTCTGAACCAAGCGCTACCTTTTTGCAAAATTTGGTGTAATTCCGTTCAGCAGTTCGGGCTGTAGCCGTGGCTAAAATTTCCTATGGGAATTAACATGGAAAAACGGAGAAAACGCGTTTTGGGACCACCCTTTTTCTCGGCCCCGCTTGACGAATCAACCCGAGACGTTCAGGGTAGGAGTGGAGCGGAGCGCCCCAACAAGTTGGAAGCTTTCGCGAAGATTCGTCAACCGGCGCAAGAGTTATTTCAAATAGAATGTTGCGGATTTCCTATGGATAAAGGTCCTAACTATAACTATCTACTGGCGACCGCCAGTAGATTATATATATATATATATATATATATATATATATATATATATATATATATATATATATATATATATATATATATATATATGTCAAAACCAAAGTGCCCAAAGCAATGGAAGCGCACTCGACTTTCTGAAGAACCAGCTGGTTTATTAACAGGAAAGCACACTGCAGCATTTCTGTACTGTTCTTCTCCAACGCGTTTCGAGGCTCCTGCCTCTTAGTCATGGAGTTTGAACATGCTTTCCGCAGATCACTCTCGCAGCCTGCTCATTAAAATATCCTCAGTGGACCTAATTAATCACGTGAGTCCGTGAATGCAGGCTGGAACTTGTAGTCAAGTCGAGAGAAACTTTTTTCACCCGCCAGTGGGCTCTGCTTCATGCATGGCATTAAATACATTATTCACCTCAGTAGGCCATAGTGCTGAGCGTATTTGATTTTCTCCGCTTCCGAAGTGCTAACGAGTAAAGGTAAAGTTCCAACTCACAGCCTCCCTGTAGTTTAAGGATGGTGCAGCTTCCCACGGCAGGGCTGCCGTGCAAATATGTCAAAACCAAAGTGCCCAAAGCAACGGAAGCGCACTCGACTTTCGGAAGAACCAGCTGGTTTATTAACAGGAAAACACACTGCAGCATTTCTGTACTGTTCTTCTCCAACGCGTTTCGAGGCTCCTGCCTCTTAGTCATGGAGTTTGTACATGCTTTCCGCAGATCACTCTCGCAGCCTGCTCATTAAAATATCCTCAGTGGACCTAATTAATCACGTGAGTCCGTGAATGCAGGCTGGAACTTGTAGTCAAGTCGAGAGAAACTTTTTCACCCGCCAGTGGGCTCTGCTTCATGCATGGCATTAAATACATTATTCACCTCAGTAGGCCATAGTGCTGAGCGTATTTGATTTTCTCCGCTTCCGAAGTGCTAACGAGTAAAGGTAAAGTTCCAACTCACAGCCTCCCTGTAGTTTAAGGATGGTGCAGCTTCCCACGGCAGGGCTGCCGTGCAAATATGTCAAAACCAAAGTGCCCAAAGCAACGGAAGCGCACTCGACTTTCGGAAGAACCAGCTGGTTTATTAACAGGAAAACACACTGCAGCATTTCTGTACTGTTCTTCTCCAACGCGTTTCGAGGCTCCTGCCTCTTAGTCATGGAGTTTGTACATGCTTTCCGCAGATCACTCTCGCAGCCTGCTCATTAAAATATCCTCAGTGGACCTAATTAATCACGTGAGTCCGTGAATGCAGGCTGGAACTTGTAGTCAAGTCGAGAGAAACTTTTTTCACCCTCCAGTGGGCTCTGCTTCATGCATGGCATTAAATACATTATTCACCTCAGTAGGCCATAGTGCTGAGCGTATTTGATTTTCTCCGCTTCCGAAGTGCTAACGAGTAAAGGTAAAGTTCCAACTCACAGCCTCCCTGTAGTTTAAGGATGGTGCTAATTGGAGTCTTCTGCCATCGTTCACGCTACAAGCTGCCTATGAGTAAGAGGCAGAGCGCCTCGAAACGCGTCAGGCATGATGAACTTTAAAAACTGGAATGAGGAAGATGGGTTTCCCTTTTACAATAAACCGGATGGTTCTTGCAGTGGTTGTCGAGTGCGTCCTTAAAATGCTCTTGGGCCTTTGGTGAAACAAATATCAACACGGCAGCCCTGCCGTGAAGGACTGCACCATCTTCAATTTGACAGAGAGGCTGCGTGGTGGGAACTATTCCACGCCAGTTTTGCAGCACAGCTACTGTGGAAAACAATACCCAGCACCCCATCTGGAGCCCTACTGTAGGGTAAATATATTGCTGCAAAGAGTGAATGACGATCGGAACCCACTGAGGGTAATATGTACTCCTAATGGACTACAAATGCCAGCATGCACGATTAAAATGGAATGAAAACAAACGCACTTAGCGAGGCCCACTAGGGGGCCAGTATAAAAGCATGCAGTTAATTAGCCTTGCTAATTGGAGTCTTCTGCCATCGTTCACGCTACAAGCTGCCTATGAGTAAGAGGCAGAGCGCCTCGAAACGCGTCCAGGCATGATGAACTTTAAAAACTGGAATGAGGAAGCTGGGTTTCCTTTTTACAATAAACCGGATGGTTCTTGCAGTGGTTGTCGAGTGCGTCCTTAAAATGCTCTTGGGCCTTTGGTGAAACAAATATCAACACGGCAGCCCTGCCGTGAAGGACTGCACCATCTTCAATTTGACAGAGAGGCTGCGTGGTGGGAACTATTCCACGCCAGTTTTGCAGCACAGCTACTGTGGAAAACAATACCCAGCACCCCATCTGGAGCCCTACTGTAGGGTAAATATATTGCTGCAAAGAGTGAATGACGATCGGAACCCACTGAGGGTAATATGTACTCCTAATGGACTACAAATGCCAGCATGCACGATTAAAATGGAATGAAAACAAACGCACTTAGCGAGGCCCACTAGGGGCCAGTATAAAAGCATGCAGTTAATTAGCCTTGCTAATTGGAGTCTTCTGCCATCGTTCACGCTACAAGCTGCCTATGAGTAAGAGGCAGAGCGCCTCGAAACGCGTCAGGCATGATGAACTTTAAAAACTGGAATGAGGAAGCTGGGTTTCCTTTTTACAATAAACCGGATGGTTCTTGCAGTGGTTGTCGAGTGCGTCCTTAAAATGCTCTTGGGCCTTTGGTGAAACCAACATATATATATATATATATATATATATATATATATATATATATATACAAAAGAAGCAGAGAACTCTGGGTAGTTCTCAAGTTTAGGTGGAAAGCAGCTCCAGTATAGAGCACTCTCAACACCAGCGACATATATATATATATCCCACAGCAAACAGTTTGCTCTAACCCGAGCCTCCAACTACGGCGTTCCGGGGTGGGGTGGCGAATCCCAATTAATCCAAAACAACGCTGCTCACTCATCACAATAACAGCATGCCACAGACTCCCAAAATTGCAAAGCGGTGAATTTAATGGTATGGCAACAACTCAACGTGTTTCGGAGCGTACGCTCCTTGCTCATGAGTAACTTTTTTGCAGTGACACACAGGTTTTAAATAAACATGTGACCTTTTATTATCGACTTGGTGAACAGACTTCGAGTTTGCATCGAGTTCATACACTCGATAAACATTTCAAAATTCAGTTTCATTTTACTGACAATTTCTAAATGCTGACATAACAACATTATATATTATAATCGGTTGACAAGTGCGAAAATAAACGTTCGACTGCAAATGTATGACTATCGGTCTTCCGCTTGTTTGCTGCCCATCACTAAATGAATAAAGTTTTGGACTAGCTTTATTGTCCATTCTCCTACAGACAGACAATCAAAAATGCTCGTAGTACGTGGGTTGCATTGAGAGCTACTGCTTTACAGAGACCCATGTAATGAAAAACGATCCCGTTGTGGACGGTGATCTTCGCGGTAGCGATCAACATCTCTTAACCACCCCAGTGGGCTCTTATGGATCCATCCATCGCTAATATTACCAAACTGCTCATCCGTTTATCAATCAGATCTCATTTGTGATGTGCCCAAATTAGTACTGCCCCAGTGGGCTTCGCCACATACTAATCAAATAGTCTGACTAGTCAGCTAGTCCAGCAAATCAATAAACTCTAGTCCAACAAATCAATAGACTTGTAATCCGGGTAAGTACTGCCCCAGTGCGCTTAACCGACTATCGTAACTGGTAAACAGTCATCAAAGGGTTATCATTCATTGTCCCTAATGTCAGAAAGATATTAGTAGCTCCAATGCCTTCCACTCGTCAACCAATGTACAGGAAATCTGTAAAAGCATGAACAAATTGATTAATGGTCATGTTAAAGTATTGATTCATACAACAAAAGTGAATAGAAAAACAGTGGGGAGGTTAAAACATATCAATTAGTTCAATAACTGGTGTTTAATACTATTAAAACAACTGTTTCATTTAGTAGTAATCAGACATAATACAAAAAAGGAACAGACTCATCCTAAGTGGACTGACAATTCTTCATCCCCATTGTGACCTGTAGGGGCCAGCGTGTGGTACTGTATTATCAGTTTTGATTCCAGGCATCTCAAATCTTGAACCCTGTCGCCCCCTCATTCTTGGATCAAAATGGTATCTAGTACACAAAAAGATAGGAGGCTACTGTTTTGGTTCTGGTGTATCTTGAAGTGCCTGGCAATGGGGTACTGTTTGTCGCCATTCTTAATGGCGCGAAGATGCTCAAGAATGCGCTTCTTCACTTTTTCTAACTATGGCTACTGAAGTAGGACATGTGCAGAAAGAGGAAGAAAGGCACAGAAAGAAGCAAGAGAAATGCAGAAAGAGGCAACAGAAGTCCAGAAAGAGGAATAAAGGTGCAGAAAGAACCAAGAGATATGCAGAAAGAACCAACAGAGGTGTAGAAAGAGGCCTTGTTGCAAAGTCATCCTGTGCCCTGGGCACCCCCCAACTTTTTGCTGACTGGTACTGGTGGTAGCTGACTCTGAATGACCCTGGGCTCTGCCTAACCAGGCCCGGAACCAGTGCTATGCTGAAAGACAATTAGAATACAGTGAAAACACCTACATACACTAGGGTACACTATGGCTTGGGGTACCCCTGTGATTGGCATGACCTCCCCTGTAAGGCCTTAGTACATAATAGGGCAGGGGGGGTTAAAACTACCTCTAAGTCCCTAGCATATAATAGGGCATGGCAGTTTAGAAGCCAGCAGCCCTTTTCTGCACTTGCATGAGTGCACTGCTAAACCTGAGGTCAGTTTAAAAGTAGCCCTGTGTGTGCAGAAAGAGGCAAGAGAGGTGCAGAAAGAGGCAAGAGCAGTGCAGAAAGAACCAACAGAGGTGCAGAAGGAGGCAAGAGGGGTGCAGAAAGAGGCAAGAGGCGTGCAGAAAGAAGCAAGAGCAGTGCAGTAAGAAACAACAGAGGTACAGAAGGAGGCAAGAGGGGTGCAGAAAGAAGCAAGAGCAGTGAAGAAAGAACCAAGAGACGTGCAGGAAAAGGGAAGAAGGGTGCATAAAGAGGCACAAGGGGTGTAGAAAGAAGGAAGAGAAGTGCAGAAAGAAGCAACAGAGGTGCTGAAAGAGGCAAGAGCGGTGCAGGAAGAGGAGAGAGAAGTGCAGAAAGAAGCAAAAGAGGTGTAGAAAGAGGCAAGAGGGGTGCAGAAAGAGGCAAGAGGCGTGCAGAAAGAACCAAGAGATGTGCAGAAAGAGGCAAGAGAGGTACAGAAAGAGGCAAGAGATGTGCAGAAAAAGGGAAGAAGGGTGCAGAAAGAGGCAAGTGAGGTGCAGAAGGAGGCAAGAGAACTGCGGAAAGAGGCAAGAGAGTTGCAGAAACAGGCAAAAGGTGTGCAGAAAGAGGGAACAGGTGCGCAGAAAGAGAGAATAGGTTTACAGAAAGATGCAAGAGGGATACAGAAATTTGCAACAGAGGTACAAAAAGAAGCAAGAGCAGTGCAGAAAGAACCAACAGAGGTGCAGAAAGAGGCAATGGGGGTACAGAAAGAGGCAAGAAAAGTACAGAAAGAAGCAAAAGAGGTGCAGAAAGACCCAAGAGAGGTGCATAAACAAGCAAGAGAAGCACAGAAAGAGGCAAGAAAATGCTGAAAGAAGCAACAGAGGCATAGAAAGAAGCAAGAGAAGTGCAGAAAGAGGCAAGTGAGGTGCAGAAAGAGGCAAGAGAGGTACGGAAAATGACAAGAGAACTGCAGAAAGAGGCAAGAGTGATGCAAAAAAGGGAAGAAGGGTGCAGAAACAAGCAAGAGAGGTGCAGAAAGAGGAAATACAGGTGCAGAAAGAGGCAAGAGGGGTGGAGAAAGAAGCAAATGAGGTGCAGAAAGAGGCAACAGAGGTGCAGAAAGACGCAAGAGAAGTGCAGAAACAAGCAAGAGAAGTGCAGAAAGACGCAAGAGAATTGCTGAAAGAAGCAACAGAGGTGTAGAAAGAAGCAAGAGAAGTGAAAAAGAGGCAAGTGAGGTGCAGAAAGAGGCAAGAGAGGTGCAGAAAATGACAAGAGAACTGCAGAAAGAGGAAAGAGGGATGCAAAAAAGGGAAGAAGGGTGCAGCAAGAAACAAAAGAAGTGCAGAGAGAAGGAACAGAGGTGCAAAATGAGGGAAGAGGGGTGCAGAAAGAGGCCCGAGGGGTGCAGAGAGAAGCAAGAGATATGCAGAAAGAAACAAAAGAAGTGCAGAAAGAAGGAACAGAGGTGCAAAAAGAGGGAAGAGGGGTGCAGAAAGAGGCACAAGGGTTGCAGAAAGAAGACAGAGGTGCAGAAAGAAGTAAGAAAACTGCAGAAAGAAGCAACAGAGGTGCAGAAAGAGGGATGAGGGGTGGAGAAAGAGACAAGAGAAGTGCAGAAAGAAGCAAGAGAGGTATGGAAAATGACAAGAGAACTGCTGAAAGAGGCAAGAGGGATGCAAAAAAGGGAAGAAGGGTGCAGAAACAAGCAAGAGAGGTGCAGAAAGAGGAAAGAGTACTGTGCCAGGAGGTGCATTTGCAGAGTGGTGGAGAAAGGGGGGGTGTGGCCTCCAAAGACCTCTTAGCAATCCCACTGTGTGGGACTTTGTGGAGGTAACAGGAGGGGCAGTTGGCCCCCAAGTGGGATTGCTGAGAGGTGGACACAGGCCACGCCCCCTTTGTCCACCACTCTGCAAACGTGCCTCCTGGCGTGCTCTTGGTTGGGGGATAAAGTCCCCTTGCCTCATGAGGGTCCCTGGGGGCCAACTAGCCCACCAGGTACCTCCAGTAAGCCCCACACAGCTGGATTGCTGAGAGTGGTCCGAGGACACGCCCCCTTTTTACACCACTCTGCAAACGCGCCTCATGGCGCACTGCTGCTCGGGGGATGAAGTCCACTTGTGTCCTGAGGTCCACTATTGGCCCCGGGGACATGCAGCTCCCCTTGTCCAAAAGCAATTCTGCTTTGCTTCTTGGAAGCGAGAGTAGGTTTCCTGCTCTCGCTTCCAAGAAGCAAAGCAGTGTTTGCTATGGCAGGGCAGGAGCCGTGCTCCCGCCCTGCCATAGCAAATGGCAATGTCCTGGGGGTGGGCACCCCGGGACATTGCAAGAGCCGTCCCTGGGGGGTGGCGGTCTCCAGGGCCATAGAGGGCTCCATGAGGGGGGCCGCCAGCCCCCACCCATCATTTGCACAGCCCCAGGGAGGTGGTGGTCCCCGGGAACTGGGGGTCTGCAACGGACCCCCGTATTTAAATAATTAGTGCCCCGGGGAGGTGGTGGTCCCCGGGGCAGTGCAGGGGGGCTCGAGCCCCCCCACACTTTGTTTTTGGAAATAGCGCTGGGGAGGTGGCGGTACCTGGGGCTGCAGGGGGGGCCGCATGGCCTCCCCGCATTTAAATCATATAGCCCGGGGGGGTGGTGGTCCCCGGGGCTTGGGGGGCCCTTGAGGCCCCCAGCCCAAAATAATTTAAATCCCTGGGGAGGTGGTGGTCCCCGGAGCTTGAAGGGGCCCTCGAGGCCCCCTGCCCTAAAATGTAAATGCCCCGGGAAGGAGGCAGTCCCTGGGGCAGAGTGGGGGGGCAGGAGCCCCCATGCATTTTTTTTAAAAGCCCTGGGGGGGTGGCGGTCCCCGGGGCTGCGGGGGGCCATGTGCCCCCGCATATGATTAACTAAGCCCCAAGGAGGGGGTGGTCCCTGGGGCTGCGGGGGCCCCTGCGGGCCCCTACACATAATTAGGTATTGCCCCTGGGACCTGGCCCACCCAGGGGCTTATAGGAAACTAAGTGCAGGAGCTCACGCTTCATTTTTTTTTTCCCATCTTCGCGCACCCAGTGCGAATTTGGCTCATTTTTTTTTTTAAATGGCTTTTTGGCCCTGGGGGTCCTTGTGGGACCCCTGAGCAGGCCTAGTGGGTCAGGGTGTTTCTACCCTGCCCCTTTTCTTGTTTTTATCCTTTTTATGAAATGATTTCTTGTGACTCGGTTTTACCGAGTCACAAGATCGCTGCCAACACTTCCTGGTTTGGAGTGCTGACAGCCAATCAGAATGAATCTCATGCTCGGGAGGGTTCGCGAATCCTCCTTGGTGCTCAGATATTGATATTTTTATTTTTTGAACTTCTCAGCAACTACTGAATGGATTTACACCATTTAAAAAAAGCACGCTTTCTGGGCCAAGACCCACCTTTTTGCTGAATTTGGTGTAATTCCGTTCAGCAGTTCGGGCTGTAGCTTTGTCTAAAGTTCCTATGGAAATTAACATGGGGAAAACGCGTTTTGGGACCTCTCTTTTTTCTCGGCCCCCGCTCGACGAATCACCCAGACACTTTCAAGACAGGAGCTGACCTGAGGGAAACATTAGTTTGGAAAATTTCGCGAACATTCGTCAAACGGCGCCAAAGATATTGGAAAAAGAAAAAACGCTTTTTAAATAGAAACAAGGTCCTAACTATAACTACCTACTGGCGATTGCCGGTAGGTAATATATATATATATATTCACTGAAAAAACCATAGGTTTTAGGGACAGTTATAGTTAGTTGGACATTTCACTCGTACAAAACCATAGAAATTCCCCCGTTATAGTTAGTTCAGCTAACTATAACTCGCGCCCCGCAATGCACTGCTGATGACGTCACATATTACATCACTCATGACATGGTCAGTGACATCACTGATGACATCACTGATGACATCTCAAATGACATCACTGATGACATCTCAAATGACATCACTGATTACATCACTGATGACATCATCCAGTGACTGTGTGTTTCTGTAAAGTTTAAATATGTTTAATATATATAGGGAAAGGCGTATTGAAGAATGAGTGGGTGTATAAGTGTCTGAATGGATGATTTAGTACGTGAGTGACTGACTCTACAAGTGAGTGATTAAACGTATCTTACTGAATGCATGGGTTAGTGACTAAACTGTGTGAATGTCTGTATCCGTCTGTTTGTTGGTGTGTAAGTGGATGCATGGATTTGCGAATAGCTACATGAGTGTCTATATGGGTTATTGATTGGTTCTCTGAGTATCTGTTTGGCTGCCTGAGTGTTTGTGTGGGTGGGGTGTGTGTGACTCTGTACATAGATGTGTGAGTGGGTGATTCACTGGGTGCATAATTTCAAGAGTGCATCTCTGATGGACTGCTTGGGTGGGTGAGTGTGTGTATGGGTGTGTTAGTGAGTGAATGTATATCTCAGTGGTACATGTGTGAGTAACTACATATGTAAAAGGCAGTATATATGTGTGTAAGAGTATTTAAATGGCTATAAGTGAGAGTGTGTGATAGTGAGAGTGGCTGTATGGATGCGTGTGTGCTTGTATCAGTTATTGTATAAGAGCATAAGAATGTGCTAGTATTTGTATGAGCAAGTGAGCTGGTGTGCGTATAACTGTATAGGTGAGTAAATGGGCGTGTGATTAATTTTTTGCATGACTGACTAGGTGTGTGAGTACCTCTATGAATGAGTGGCGGTGTGTGAGTGTTTACATAGGTGTATGAGTGCATATGATAGTCCTGTACTGAGTGACTGTAAGTATGAGTGACTGTACGGGTGAGTGAGTGGATGTGTGTGTAGACCTAAGAATCAGTGAGTGGGTATGTAGTTTTTGGTGTTGGAGTGTCTATGGTTTTGAGAATGGCAGTCTGTAATTTAGAGTGGGTGTATCAAAAGTTATATTAGGGTGTGAGAAGATGCAAGAAATTATCACATGGATGATGTCATCAGTGATGTCATTTGAGATGTCATCAGTGATGTCACTGACCATGTCATGAGTGATGTAATATATGACGTCATCAGCAGTGCATTGCGGGGGCGCGAGCTATAGTTAGCTGAACTAACTATAACAGGGGAATTTCTATGGTTTTGTACGAGTGAAATGTCCAACTAACTATAACTGTCCCTAAAACCTATGGTTTTTTCAGTGAATTTCAAAGGTTTTTTAAATGCTAATTTCTTACTATAACGTGTCTGAAACCTATGGTTTTTTCAGTGAATTTCAAAGGTTTTTTAAATGCTAATTTCTAACTATAACGTGTCTGAAACCTATGATTTTTTAAGTGAATTTCAAAGGTTTTTTAAATGCTAGTTTCTAACTATGCCTACAGAGGTAGGACATGTGAAGAAAGAAGAAAAAACGCACAGGAAGAAGCAAAAGAAATGCAGAAAGAAGCAACAGAAGTCCACAAAGACAAAGAAAATTGCAGGAAGAAGCAAGATATGTGCAGAAAGAACCAACAGAGGAGCAGAAAGAGGCCTTGTTGCAAAATCATCCTGTGCCCACAACTTTTTCAGACGGGTACTGGTGGTAACTGAGTCTGACTAACCAGAGCCAGTGCTATGCTAAAAGACACTTAGAATACAGTGAAAACACCTACATACACTAGGGAACACTATGCGTTGGGGTACCCCTGTGATTAGCATGACCTCCTCTGCAAGTCCCTGGTACATAATAGGGCAGGGGGATTAAAACTATCTCTTAAAACGCGCTACAGGGCGCGTTTGCACAGTGGTGAAGGGAGGGGGGGCCTGAGGTGACATGTGTGCAAACGCGCCCGTGGCACGTTTTAAGTTGCGGGATTAAGTCCCCTTGAATCCTGAGGGTCCCTGGGGCCCAACTAGCCCCCCAGGTACCTACAGTTAGGACCACAGAGCTGAGTTGCAGAGAGGCGTTCCGAGGCCACGCACATTTTTTCACCTCTCTGCAACGCAACTCTGTTGTGCTTACTGAAGGTACCTGGTGGGCTAGTTGGCCCCCAGGGTCCCTCAGGATTCAAAGGGAATTAATTCCCCAACTTAAAACGCACCACAGGGCGTGTTTGCGCACATGTCACCTGAGGCCCCGCCCCTCCCTTCACCACTGTGCAAACGCGCCCCGTGGAGCGTTTTAAGTTGGGGGATTAGGTCACCTTGAATCTTGAGGGTCCCTGGGGCCCAACTAGCCCACCAGGTACTTCCAGTAAGCACCACAGGCCTGCGTTGCAACGCCTGTAACAAATTGTGCAGTTGTGTTTAGGTAGTGAAGAGGGTCGTGCTGGGGGTAGTGTTTTAGGGTTTAGGGTAGTGCAGTGGTGTTTGTGTAGTGTAGGGGGTCATGCTGGGGATAGATTTAGTGTTTAGGGTAGTGCAGTGGTGTTTGGGTAGTATAGGGAGTCGTGCTGGGGGAGTGTTTTAGGGTTTAGGGAAGTGCAGTGGTGTTTGGGTAGTGTAGGGGGTCATGCTGGGGGTAGTGTTTTAGGGTTTAGGGTAGTGCAGTGGTGTTTGGGTAGTGTAGGGGGTCGTGCTGGGGGTAGTGATTTAGGGTAGTGCAGTGGTGTTTGGGTAGTGTAGGGGGTACTGCTGGGGGTAGTGTTTTAGGGTTTAGGGTAGTGCAATGGTTTTTGGGTAGTGTAGGGGCTACTGCTGGGGGTAGTGTTTTAGGGTTTAGGGTAGTGCAGTGGTGATGGGTAGTGTAGGGGGTACTGCAGGGGGTAGTGTTTTAGGGTTTAGTGTAGTGCAGTGGTGTTTGGGTAGTGCAGGGGTTCGTGCTGGGGGTTGTTTTTTAGGGTTTAGGGTAGTGCAGTGGTGTTCGGGTAGTGTAGGGGGTCGTGCTGGGGGTAGTGTTCTAGGGTTTAGGGCAGTGCAGTGGTGTTCGGGCAGTGTAGGGGTCCTGCTGGGGGTGGTGTTTTAGGGTTTAGGGCAGTGCAGTGGTGTTCGGGCAGTGTAGGGGGTTGTGCTGGGGGTGGTGTTTCAGGGTTTAGGGCAGTGCAGTGGTGTTCGGGCAGTGTAGGGGGTCGTGCAGGGGTGGTGTTTCAGGGTTTAGGGCAGCGCAGTGGTGTTCGGGCAGTGTAGGGGGTCGTGCAGGGGTGGTGTTTCAGGGTTTAGGGCAGTGGTGTTCGGGCAGTGTAGGGGGTTGTGCTGGGGGTGGTGTTTCAGGGTTTGGGGCAGTGAAGTGGTGTTCGATCAGTAAAGGGGGTCATGCTGGGGGTGGTGTTTCAGGGTTTAGGGCAGTGAAGTGGTGTTCAGGCAGTGTAGGGGGTGGTGCAGGGGGTGGTGTTTCAGGGTTTAGGGCAGTGCAGTGGTGTTCGGGCAGTGTAGGGGGTGGTGCAGAGGGTGGTGTTTGAGGGTTTAGGGCAGTGCAGTGGTGTTCGGGCTTTGTAGGGGGTCGTGCAGGGGGTGGTGTTTCAGGGTTTAGGGCAGTGCAGTGGTGTTCAGGCAGTGTAGGGGGTCATGCTGGGGCTTGTGTTTCAGGGTTTAGGGCAGTACAGTGGTGTTCGGGCAGTGTATTGGGTCGTGCTGGGGCTGGTGTTTCAGGGTTTAGGGCAGTGCAGTGGTGTTCGGGCAGTGTAGGGGGTTGTGCTGGGGCTGGTGTTTCAGGGTTTATGGCAGTGCAGTGGTGTTCCGGCAGTGTAGGTGGTGGTGCTGGGGCTGGTGTTTCAGGGTTTAGGGCAGTGCAGTGGTGTTCGGGCAGTGTAGGGGGTCATGCTGGGGCTGGTGTTTCAGGGTTTAGGGCAGTGCAGTGGTGTTCGGGCAGTGTAGGGGGTCTTGCTGGGGCTGGTGTTTCAGAGTCTAGGGCAGTGCAGTGGTGTTCGGGCAGTGTAGGGGTCTTGCTGGGGCTGGTGTGTCAGGGTTTAGGGCAGTGCAGTGGTGTTCGGGCAGTGTAGGGGGTCGTGCTGGGGGTGGTGTTTCAGGGTTTAGGGCAGTGCATTGGTGTTTGGGCAGTGTAGGGGGTCGTGCTGGGGCTAGTGTTTCAGGGTTTAGGGCAGAGCAATGGTGTTCAGGCAGTGTAGGGGGTTGTGCTGGTGGTGGTGTTTCAGGGTTTAGGGCAGTGCAGTGGTGTTCGGGCAGTGTAGCGGGTCTTGCTGGGGGTGGTGTTTCAGGGTTTAGGGCAGTGGTGTTCAGGCAGTGTAGGGGGTCTTGCCGGGGGTGATGTTTCAGGGTTTAGGGCAGTGCAGTGGTGTTCGGGCAGTGTAGGGGGTCATGCTGGGGGTGGTGTTTCAGGGTTTAGGGCAGTGCAGTGGTGTTCCGGCAGTGTAGGGGGTCGTGCAGGGGTGGTGTTTCAGGGTTTAGGGCAGTGCAGTGGTGTTTGGGCAGTGTAGGGGGTCGTGCTGGTGGTGGTGTTTCAGGGTTTAGGGCAGTGCAGTGGTGTTCGGGCAGTGTAGGGTGTCGTGCTGAGGGGTGATGTTTCAGGGTTTAGGGCAGTGCAGTGGTGTTCGGGCAGTGTAGGGGGTCGTGCAGGGGGTGGTGTTTCAGGGTTTAGGGCAGTGCAGTGGTGTTCGGCCAGTGTAGGTGGTCTTTCTGGGTGTGGTGTTTCAGGGTTTAATGCAGTGGTGTTCGGGCAGTGTATGGGGTCGTGCTGGGGGTGGTGTTTCAGGGTTTAGGGCAGTGCAGTGGTGTTCGGGCAGTATAGGGGGTCGTGCAGGGGAGGTGTTTCAGGGTTTAGGGCAGTGCAGTGGTGTTTGGGCAGTGTAGGGGGTTGTGCAGGGGTGGTGTTTCAGGGTTTAGGGCAGTGCAGTGGTGTTCGGCCAGTGTAGGTGGTCTTGCTGGGGATGGTGTTTCAGGGGTTAGTGCAGTGGTGTTTGGGCAGTGTAGGGGGTCTTGCTGGGGAGGGTGTTTCAGGGTTTAGGGCAGTGCAGTGGTGTTTGTGTAGTGTAGGGGGTCATGCTGGGGGTAGATTTAGTGTTTAGGGTAGTGCAGTGGTGTTTGGGTAGTATAGGGAGTCGTGCTGGGGGAGTGTTTTAGGGTTTAGGGAAGTGCAGTGGTGTTTGGGTAGTGTAGGGGGTCATGCTGGGGGTAGTGTTTTAGGGTTTAGGGTAGTGCAGTGGTGTTTGGGTAGTGTAGGGGGTCGTGCTGGGGGTAGTGATTTAGGGTAGTGCAGTGGTGTTTGGGTAGTGTAGGGGTACTGCTGGGGGTAGTGTTTTAGGGTTTAGGGTAGTGCAATGGTTTTTGGGTAGTGTAGGGGCTACTGCTGGGGGTAGTGTTTTAGGGTTTAGGGTAGTGCAGTGGTGTTTGGGTAGTGTAGGGGGTACTGCAGGGGGTAGTGTTTTAGGGTTTAGTGTAGTGCAGTGGTGTTTGGGTAGTGTAGGGGTTCGTGCTGGGGATAGTTTTTTAGGGTTTAGGGTAGTGCAGTGGTGTTCGGGTAGTGTAGGGGGTCGTGCTGGGGGTAGTGTTCTAGGGTTTAGGGCAGTGCAGTGGTGTTCGGGCAGTGTAGGGGGTCGTGCTGGGGGTGGTGTTTTAGGGTTTAGGGCAGTGCAGTGGTGTTCGGGCAGTGTAGGGGGTCGTGCTGGGGGTGGTGTTTCAGGGTTTAGGGCAGTGCAGTGGTGTTCGGGCAGTGTAGGGGGTCGTGCAGGGGGTGGTGTTTCAGGGTTTAGGGCAGCGCAGTGGTGTTCGGGCAGTGTAGGGGGTGGTGCAGAGGGTGGTGTTTCAGGGTTTAGGGCAGTGGTGTTCGGGCAGTGTAGGGGGTTGTGCTGGGGGTGGTGTTTCAGGGTTTGGGGCAGTGCAGTGGTGTTCGATCAGTAAAGGGGGTCATGCTGGGGGTGGTGTTTCAGGGTTTAGGGCAGTGAAGTGGTGTTCGGGCAGTGTAGGGGGCGGTGCAGGGGTGGTGTTTCAGGGTTTAGGGCAGTGCAGTGGTGTTCGGGCAGTGTAGGGGGTGGTGCAGAGGGTGGTGTTTCAGGGTTTAGGGCAGTGCAGTGGTGTTCGGGCTGTGTAGGTGGTCGTGCAGGGGGTGGTGTTTCAGGGTTTAGGGCAGTGCAGTGGTGTTCAGGCAGTGTAGGGGGTCATGCTGGGGCTTGTGTTTCAGAGTCTAGGGCAGTGCAGTGGTGTTCGGGCAGTGTAGGGGGTCTTGCTGGGGCTGGTGTTTCAGGGTTTAGGGCAGTGCAGTGGTGTTCGGGCAGTGTAGGGGGTCGTGCTGGGGGTGGTGTTTCAGGGTTTAGGGCAGTGCATTGGTGTTCGGGCAGTGTAGGGGGTCGTGCTGGGGCTAGTGTTTCAGGGTTTAGGGCAGAGCAATGGTGTTCAGGCAGTGTAGGGGGTTGTGCTGGAGGTGGTGTTTCAGGGTTTAGGGCAGTGCAGTGGTGTTCGGGCAGTGTAGCAGGTCTTGCTGGGGGTGGTGTTTCAGGGTTTAGGGCAGTGGTGTTCAGGCAGTGTAGGGGGTCGTGCTGGGGGTGGTGTTTCAGGGTTTAGGGCTGTGCAGTGGTGTTCGGGCAGTGTAGGGGGTCGTGCAGGGGGTGGTGTTTCAGGGTTTAGGGCAGCGCAGTGGTGTTCTGGCAGTGTAGGGGGTCGTGCAGGGGGTGGTGTTTCAGGGTTTAGGGCAGTGGTGTTCGGGCAGTGTAGGGGGTTGTGCTGGGGGTGGTGTTTCAGGGTTTGGGGCAGTGCAGTGGTGTTCGATCAGTAAAGGGGGTCATGCTGGGGGTGGTGTTTCAGGGTTTAGGGCAGTGAAGTGGTGTTCGGGCAGTGTAGGGGGCGGTGCAGGGGGTGGTGTTTCAGGGTTTAGGGCAGTGCAGTGGTGTTCGGGCAGTGTAGGGGGTGGTGCAGAGGGTGGTGTTTCAGGGTTTAGGGCAGTGCAGTGGTGTTCGGGCTTTGTAGGGGGTCGTGCAGGGGGTGGTGTTTCAGGGTTTAGGGCAGTGCAGTGGTGTTCAGGCAGTGTAGGGGGTCATGCTGGGGCTTGTGTTTCAGGGTTTAGGGCAGTACAGTGGTGTTCGGGCAGTGTATTGGGTCGTGCTGGGGCTGGTGTTTCAGGGTTTAGGGCAGTGCAGTGGTGTTCGGGCAGTGTAGGGTGTTGTGCTGGGGCTGGTGTTTCAGGGTTTAGGGCAGTGCAGTGGTGTTCGGGCAGTGTAGGTGGTGGTGCTGGGGCTGGTGTTTCAGGGTTTAGGGCAGTGCAGTGGTGTTCGGGCAGTGTAGGGGGTCATGCTGGGGCTGGTGTTTCAGGGTTTAGGGCAGTGCAGTGGTGTTCGGGCAGTGTAGGGGGTCTTGCTGGGGCTGGTGTTTCAGAGTCTAGGGCAGTGCAGTGGTGTTCGGGCAGTGTAGGGGGTCTTGCTGGGGCTGGTGTGTCAGGGTTTAGGGCAGTGCAGTGGTGTTCGGGCAGTGTAGGGGGTCGTGCTGGGGGTGGTGTTTCAGGGTTTAGGGCAGTGCATTGGTGTTCGGGCAGTGTAGGGGGTCGTGCTGGGGCTAGTGTTTCAGGGTTTAGGGCAGAGCAATGGTATTCAGGCAGTGTAGGGGGTTGTGCTGGAGGTGGTGTTTCAGGGTTTAGGGCAGTGCAGTGGTGTTCGGGCAGTGTAGCGGGTCTTGCTGGGGGTGGTGTTTCAGGGTTTAGGGCAGTGGTGTTCAGGCAGTGTAGGGGGTCTTGCTGGGGGTGCTGTTTCAGGGTTTAGGGCAGTGCAGTGGTGTTCGGGCAGTGTAGGGGGTCATGCTGGGGGTGGTGTTTCAGGGTTTAGGGCAGTGCAGTGGTGTTCCGGCAGTGTAGGGGGTCGTGCAGGGGGTGGTGTTTCAGGGTTTAGTGCAGTGCAGTGGTGTTTGGCCAGTGTAGGGGGTCGTGCTGGGGGTGGTGTTTCAGGGTTTAGGGCAGTGCAGTGGTGTTTGGGCAGTGTAGGGTGTCGTGCTGAGGGGTGATGTTTCAGGGTTTAGGGCAGTGCAGTGGTGTTCGGGCAGTGTAGGGGGTCGTGCAGGGGGTGGTGTTTCAGGGTTTAGGGCAGTGCAGTGGTGTTCGGCCAGTGTAGGTGGTCTTGCTGGGGGTGGTGTTTCAGGGTTTAATGCAGTGGTGTTCGGGCAGTGTATGGGGTCGTGCTGGGGGTGGTGTTTCAGGGTTTAGGGCAGTGCAGTGGTGTTCGGGCAGTATAGGGGGTCGTGCAGTGGGTGGTGTTTCAGGGTTTAGGGCAGTGCAGTGGTGTTTGGGCAGTGTAGGGGGTCGTGCTGGGGGTGGTGTTTCAGGGTTTAGGGCAGTGCAGTGGTGTTCGGGCAGTACAGGGGGTCGTGCAGGGGAGGTGTTTCAGGGTTTAGGGCAGTGCAGTGGTGTTTGGGCAGTGTAGGGGTTGTGCAGGGGGTGGTGTTTCAGGGTTTAGGGCAGTGCAGTGGTGTTCGGCCAGTGTAGGTGGTCTTGCTGGGGATGGTGTTTCAGGGGTTAGTGCAGTGGTGTTTGGGCAGTGTAGGGGGTCTTGCTGGGAGTGGTGTTTCAGGGTTTAGGGCAGTGCAGTGGTTTTCGGGCAGTGTAGGGGGTCGTGCTGGGGCTGGTGTTTGAGGGTTTAGTGCAGTGCAGTGGTGTTCGGGCAATGTAGGGGGTTGTGCTGGGGCTGGTGTTTCAGGGTTTAGTGCAGTGGTTTTCGGGCAGTGTAGGCGGTCATGCTGGGGCTGGTGTTTCAGGGTTTAGGGCAGTGCAGTGGTGTTCGGGCAGTGTACAGGGTTATGCTGGGGCTGGTGTTTCAGTGTTTAGGGCAGTGCAGTGGTGTTCGGGCAGTGTAGGGGGTCGTGCTGGGGGTGGTGTTTCAGGGTTTAGGGCAGTGCAGTGGTATTCGGGCCGTGTAGGGGGTCGTGCTGGGGCTGGTGTTTCAGGGTTTAGGGCAGTGCAGTGGTGTTCGGGCAGTGTAGGGGGTCGTGCTGGGGCTGGTGTTTCAGGGTTTTGGGCAGAGCAGTGGTGTTCGGGCAGTGTAGGGGGTCGTGCTGGGGGTGGTGTTTCAGGGTTTAGGGCAGTGCAGTGGTATTCGGGCAGTGTAGGGGGTCTTGCTGGGGGTGGTGTTTCAGGGTTTAGGGCAGTGGTGTTTGGGCAGTGTAGGGGGTCTTGCTGGGGGTGATGTTTCAGGGTTTAGGGCAGTGCAGTGGTGTTCGTGCAGTGTAGGGGGTCGTGCTGGGGGTGGTGTTTCAGGGTTTAGGGTAGTGCAGTAGTGTTCGGGCAGTGTAGGGGATCGTGCAGGGGTGGTGTTTCAGGGTTTAGGGCAGTGCAGTGGTGTTCGGGCAGTGTAGGGGGTCGTGCTGGGGGTGATGTTTCAGGGTTTAGGGCAGTGCAGTGGTGTTCGGGCAGGGTAGGGGGTTGTGCAGGGGCGGTGTTTCAGGGTTTAGGGCAGTGCAGTGGTGTTCGGGCAGTGTAGGGGGTCGTGCTGGGGCTGGTGTTTCAGGGTTCAGGGCAGTGCAGTGGTGTTTGGGCAGTGTAGGGGGTCGTCGCTGGGGGTGATGTTTCAGGGTTTAGGGCAGTGCAGTGGTGTTCGGGCAGTGTAGGGGTCTTGCTGGGGGTAGTGTTTCAGGGTTTAGGGCAGTGCAATGGTGTTCGGGCAGTGTAGGGGGTCGTGCTGGGGATGGTGTTTCAGGGTTTAGGGCAGTGCAGTGGTGTTCGGGCAGTGTAGGGGGTCGTGCAGGGGGTGGTGTTTCAGGGTTTAGGGCAGTGCAGTGGTGTTCGGGCAGTGTAGGGGGTCATGCAGGGGGTGGTGTTTCAGGGTTTAGGGCAGTGCAGTGGTGTTCAGGCAGTGTAGGGGGTCGTGCTGAAACTGGTGTTTCACAGTTTAGGGCAGTGCAGTGGTGTTTGGGCAGTGTAGGGGGTCGTGCTGGGGCTGGTGTTTCAGGGTTTAGGGCAGTGCAGTGGTGTTCGGGCAGTGTAGGCGGTCGTGCTGGGGCTGGTGTTTCAGGGTTTAGGGCAGGGCAGTGGTGTTCTGGCAGTGTAGGGGGTCGTGCTGGGGCTGGTGTTTCAGGGTTTAGGGCAGTGCAGTGGTGCTCGGGCAGTGTAGGGGGTCGTGCTGGGGGTGGTGTTTCAGGGTTTAGGGTAGTGCAGTGGTGTTCGGGCAGTGTAGGGGGTCGTGCTGGGGTCTGGTGTTTCAAGGTTTAGGGCAGTGAAGTGGTGTTCGGGCAGTGTAGGGGGTCGTGCTGGGGCTGGTGTTTCAGGGGTTTGGGCAGAGCAGTGGTGTTCGGGCAGTGTAGGGGGTCGTGCTGGGGGTGGTGTTTCAGGGTTTAGGGCAGTGCAGTGGTATTCGGGCAGTGTAGGGGTCTTGCTGGGGGTGGTGTTTCAGGGTTTAGGGCAGTGCAGTGGTGTTCGGGCAGTGTAGGGGGTCGTGCTGGGGCTGGTGTTTCAGGGTTTAGGGCAGTGGTGTTCAGGCAGTGTAGGAGGTCTTGCTGGCGGTGATGTTTCAGGGTTTAGGGCAGTGCAGTGTTGTTCGGGCAGTGTAGGGGGTCTTGCTGGGGGTAGGGTTTCAGAGTTTAGGGCAGTGCAGTGGTGTTCGGGCAGTGTAGGGGGTCGTGCTGGGGATGGTGTTTCAGGGTTTAGGGCAGTGCAGTGGTGTTCGGGCAGTGTAGGGGGTCGTGAAGGGGGTGGTGTTTCAGGGTTTAGGGCAGTGCAGTAGTGTTCGGGCAGTGTAGGGGGTCGTGCTAGGGGTGGTGTTTCAGGGTTTAGGGCAGTGCAGTGGTGTTCGGGCAGTGTAGGGGGTCGTGCAGGGGCTGGTGTTTCAGGGTTTAGGACAGTGCAGTGGTGCTTGGGCAGTGTAGGGGTCGTGCTGGGGGTAGTGTTTTAAGGTTTAGGGTAGTGCAGTGGTGTTTGTGTAGTGTAGGGGTCATGTTTTAGGGTAGTGCAGTGGTGTTTGGGTAGTGTAGGGGGTCGTGCTGGGGGTAGTGTTTTAGGATTTAGGTTAGTGCAGTGGTGTTTGGGTAGTGTAGGGGGTCGTGCTGGGGGTAGTGTTTTAGGGTTTAGGGTAGTGCAGTGGTGTTTGTGTAGTGTAGGGGTCGTGCTGGGGGTAGTGTTTTAGGGTTTAGGATAGTGCAGTGGTGCTTGTGTAGTGTAGGGGGTCGTGCTGGGGGTAGTGTTTTAGGGTTTAGGGTAGTGCAGTGGTGTTTTTGTAGTGTAGGGGGTCATGTTTTAAGATGCAACGCTCCAATACCTGACCAGTCTGCACTACATAAAACTCAAAAACTAAAAATAAAAGTGTTTTGCACACTTTTGTCATTGGGCTATATGTGGGCTACATCTGGGTAATATTTGTGCTACATTTGGGCTCTTTTTTCACTGGTGGCCATCTTGGAAGACTTCTTTGTTATGAAGTTTCCTAATTTCCTCATTTACTGCAGTCTCCTCAGTAGGAAATGCTTTCAGTTTTTACTTTGATTCCATCAAGAAGGCATTCAGATGTGTCTCACATTTGCCATAAACTCAGAATGTTTGCACTCTAGTTGCTCATTAGATCACTGTAGTAAAGCTACTGCTCACCAGGGAGTTAACTGGAAGTCTGCTGCTGGTATTGAAAGTGATTGTTTCAGTCTGCATGTCAGAATTTTCTAATGAAATAGAAGAGGATTTGAGATCTCACTTAAAACATGCCCTAATTTTTCTTTCTGCAGCACTAACCATAATTTCTATTTCAAAAAGAACCCCCTCAATTTGTTCCTTTTTAAATTAAATGTTTTAAGTGTTACCGGTTTATTCCAATCAAGATGGCTTCAGGTGTGCCATACTTTTGTCATAAGTAAGGCTGTTAGCGCTCTAGTTGGTCCTTAGAACACTCTGGGAAGCTGCAGTAGAACACAAAGGCATCAACTGGCAGGCTGCTCCTGTTGAAATATAACAGGAAGATATTTGAGATCACACTTGAAACATGTCCTAATTTTTCTTTCTACAGCACTAACCATAATTTCTATGACAAAATGAACCCCATCATTGTGTTCCTTTTTAAATTAAATGTTTTAAGTGTTACCAGTTTATTCCAATCAAGATGGCTGCAGGTGTGCCATACGTTTGTCATAAGTAAGGCTGTTAGCACTCTAGTTGTTCTTTAGAACACTCTGGGAAGCTGCAGTAGAACACAAAGGAATCAACTGACAGTCTCTGCCCTTGTTGGATGTACATGTTTTACTGAGAATGTCAGACTTCATTCTCACATGACTGAGAAAGATAATGTGAATTTACAGAAAATATGCTCTCATTTTAGCTTCTGGAGCACCTTCCAAAACTCTATGGGACAAGCATGTGAAAATAGTTTTCTCTCAAACATGATTCATGATATCCCAGCAGAAGGTTTTTCACAGGGTAAAATCACCTTAGAACACACCACAATTCATGAAATTAGTATGGTACCATCAACAAATGAATTTTAATGTAACTAAAGTCTGTTATCACCCTTTATAGTTCTCCTTTTGGTAACCCTCAAAATCTTTGATTCACTACAATGCATTTCAATGGGGTACTATCATTTATATTGGTCCCAAGATGGCTGCCAGCAATTCCAGGATGAAGTGCTGACAGCCAATCAGATCTCACGATGACATGTGTGGTTAGGCTCCGCCCAGATATATATGTGATTTTACTTTTGATTTTCTCAGGAACTACTGAACGGATTTACACCATTTAAGCAAAGGCACGACACTGAACCAAGGGCTACCTCTTTGCCAAATTTGGTGTAATTCCGTTCAGCAGTTCGGGCTGTAGCTGCGACTAAAGGTTCCTATGGAAAAATGAATGGGGAAAACACGTTTTGGGACCCCCTTTTTCTCGGCCCCCGCTTGACGAATCACCCGAGACTTTCAGGATAGGAGCGGACCGGAGCGCCCCAACAAGTTGGAAACTTTCGCGAAGATTCGTCAACCGGCGCCAACGTTATTTCAAATAGAATGTTGCGGATTTCCTATGGAAAATAGGTCCTAACTATAACTATCTACTTGCGACCGCCAGTAGATAATATATATATATATATATATATTATCTACTGGCGGTCGCTAGTAGATAGTTATAGTTAGGACCTATTTTCCATAGGAAATCCGCGACATGCTATTTGAAATAGCTCTTGCGTCGGTTGACGAATCTTCGCAAAATTTTCAAAATTTATGGCCCGCTCAGGTCCGCTCCTACCCTGAAAGTTTCGGGTGATTCGTCAAGCGGGGCTGAGAAAAAGGGGGTCCCAAAACGTGTTTTCCCCATTCATTTTCCCATAGGAAACTTTAGACACGGCTACAGCCCGAACTGCTGAACGGAATTACACAAAATTTGGCAAAGAGGTAGTTCTTGGTTCAGAAAGAACCCTTTTTGTTAAATGATGTAAATCCGTTCAGTAGTTACGGAGAAATTAAAAAAATAAGAGTCAGAAAATCAATTTCCCATAGGAAACTTTATGCAAGGCTACAGCCCGAACTGCTGAACGGAATTACACCAAATTTGGCAAAGAGGTAGTTCTTGGTTCAGAAAGAACCCTTTTGTTAAATGGTGTAAATCCGTTCAGTAGTTGCTGAGAAAATCAAAAGTAAAAACACATATATATCTGGGCGGAGCCTAACCACACATGTCATCGTGAGATCTGATTGGCTGTCAGCACTTCATCCTGGAATTGCTGGCAGCCATCTTGGGACCAATATAAATGATAGTACCCCATTGAAATGCATTGTAGTGAATCAAAGATTTTGAGGGTTACCAAAAGGAGAACTATAAAGGGTGATAACAGACTTTAGTTACATTAGAATTCATTTGTTGATGGTACCATACTAATTTCAGGAATTGTGGTGTGTTCTAAAGTGATTTTACCCTGTGAAAAACCTTCTGCTGGGATATCATGAATCATGTTTGAGAGAAAACTATTTTCACATGCTTGTCCCATAGAGTTTTGGAAGGTGCTCCAGAAGCTAAAATGAGAGCATATTTTCTGTAAATTCACATTATCTTTCTCAGTCATGTGAGAATGAAGTCTGACATTCTCAGTAAAACATGTACATCCAACAAGGGCAGAGACTGTCAGTTGATTCCTTTGTGTTCTACTGCAGCTTCCCAGAGCGTTCTAAAGAACAACTAGAGTGCTAACAGCCTTACTTATGACAAAAGTATGGCACACCTGAAGCCATCTTGATTGGAATAAACTGGTAACACTTAAAATATTTAATTTAAAAAGGAACAAAATGATGGGGTTCATTTTGTCATAGAAATTATGGTTAGTGCTGTAGAAAGAAAAATTAGGACATGTTTCAAGTGTGATCTCAAATATCTTCCTGTTATATTTCAACAGGAGCAGCCTGTCAGTTGATGCCTTTGGGTTCTACTGCAGCTTCCCAGAGTGTTCTAAAGAACAACTAGAGTGCTAACAGTCTTACTTATGACAAAAGTATGGCACACCTGAAGCCATCTTGATTGGAATAAACTGGTAACACTTAAAACATTTAATTTAAAAAGGAACAAAATGAGGGGGTTCATTTTGCCATAGAAATTATGGTTAGTGCTGCAAAAAGAAAATTTAGTGCATGTTTTAAGTGAGATCTCAAATCCTCTTCTATTTCATTAGAAAATTCTGACATGCAGACTGAAACAATTACTTTCAATACCAGCAGTAGACTTCCAGTTAACTCCTTGGTGAGCAGTAGCTTTACTACAGTGATCTAATGAACAACTAGAGTGCTAACATTCTGAATTTATGGCAAATGTGTGACACATCTGAATGCCTTCTTGATGGAATCAAAGTAAAAACTGAAAGCATTTCCTACTGAGGAGACTGCAGTAAATGAGGAAATTAGGAAACTTCATAACAAAGAAGTCTTCCAAGATGGCCACCAGTGAAAAAAGAGCCCAAATGTAGCACAAATATTACCCAGATGTAGCCCACATATAGCCCAATGACAAAAGTGTGAAAAACACTTTTTATTTTTAGTTTTTTTGCAGTTTTATGTAGTGCAGACTGGTCAGGTATTGGAGCGTTGCATCTTAAAACATGACCCCCCTACACTACAAAAACACCACTGCACTACCCTAAACCCTAAAACACTATCCCCAGCACGACCCCCTACACTACACAAGCACCACTGCACTATCCCAAACCATAAAACACTACCCCCAGCATGACCCCCTACACTACACAAACACCACTGCACTACCCTAAACCCTAAAACACTACCCCAACACCACTGCAATAACCTAAATCCTAAAACACTAACCCCAGCACGACCCCCTACACTACCCAAACACCACTGCACTACCCTAAAACATGACCCCTACGCTTCACACACACCACTGCACTACCCTAAACCCTAAAACACTACCCCCAGCATGACCCCCTACACTACACAAGCACCACTGCACTACCCTAAACCCTAAAACACTCCCCCCAGCACGACCCCCTACACTACACAAACACCACTGCACTACCTTAAACCCTAAAACACTACCCCAAGCACGACCCCTACACTACCCAAACACCACTGCACTAACCTAAATCCTAAAACACTACCCCCAGCACGACCCCCTACACTACCCAAACACCACTGCACTACCCTAAAACATGACCCCTACACTACACAAACACCACTGCACTACCCTAAACCCTAAAACACTACCCCCAGCACGACCCCCTACACTACACAAGCACCACTGCACTACCCTAAACCCTAAAACACTATCCCCAGCACGACCCCCTACACTGCCCGAACACCACTGCACTGCCCTAAACCATGAAACACCAGCCCCTGCACGACCCCCTACACTGCCTGAACACCACTGCACTGCCCTAAACCCTGAAACACCAACCCTAGCATGACCCCCTACACTGCCCAAACAACACTGCACTCCCCTAAACCCTGAAACACCACCCCCTTCACGACCCCCTACACTGCCCGAACACCACTGCACTGCCCTAAACCCTGAAACACTACCCCCAGCATGCCCCCTACACTGCCCGAACACCACTGCACTGCCCTAAACCCTGAAACACTACCCCCAGCAAGACCTCCTACACTGCCCGAACACCACTGCACTGCCCTAAACCCTGAAACATCACCCCCAGCAAGACCCCCTACACTGCCCGAACACCACTGCCCTAAACCCTGAAACACCACCCCCAGCATGACCCCCTACACTGCCCGAACACCACTGCAATGCACTGCCCTAAACCCTGAAACACCACCCCCAGCACGACCCCCTACACTGCCCAAACACCACTGCCCTAAACCCTGAAACACCACCCCCTGCATGACCCCCTACACTGACCGAACACCACTGCACTTCCCTAAACCCTGAAACATCACCCCCAGCAAGACCCCTACACTGCCCGAACACCACTGCACTGCCCTAAACCCTGAAACACCACCCCCAGCATGACCCCCTACACTGCCCGAACACCACTGCACTGCCCTAAACCCAGAAACACCACCCCCTGCACGACCTCCTACACTGCCGGAACACCACTGCACTGCCCTAAACCCTGAAACACCACGCCCAGCAAGACCCCCTACACTGCCCGAACACCACTGCACTGCCCTAAACCCTGAAACATCACCCCCAGCAAGACCCCCTACACTGCCCGAACACCACTGCCCTAAACCCTGAAACACCACCCCCAGCAAGACCCCCTACACTGCCCAAACACCACTGCACTGCCCTAAACCCTGAAACACCACCCCCAGCATGACCCCCTACACTGCCCGAACACCACTGCACTGCCCTAAACCCTGAAACACCACCCCCAGCACGACCCCCTACACTGCCCAAACACCACTGCACTGCCCTAAACCATGAAACACCAGCCCCAGCACGACCCCCTACACTGCCCGAACACCACTGCACTGCCCTAAACCCTGAAACACCACCCCCAGCACGACCCCCTACACTGCCCGAACACCACTGCACTGCCCTAAACCCTGAAACACCAGCCCCAGCACAACCCCGTACACTGCCCGAACACCACTGCACTGCCCTAAACCCTGAAACAGCAGCCGCAGCACGACCCCCTACACTGCCCGAACACCACTGCACTACCCTAAACCCTCAAACACCAGCCCCAGCATGACCCCCTACACTGCCAGAACACCACTGCACTGCCCTAAACCCTGAAACGCCAGCCCCAGCAAGACCCCCTACACTGCCCGAACACCACTGCACTGCCCTAAACCCTGAAACACCACCCCCAGCAAGACCCCCTACACTGCCCGAACACCACTGCACTAAAGCCTGAAACACCACCCCCAGCAAGACCACCTACACTGCCCGAACACCACTGCACTGCCCTAAACCCTGAAACACTACCCCCAGCAAGACCTCCTACACTGCCCGAACACCACTGCACTGCCCTAAACCCTGAAACATCACCCCCAGCAAGACCCCCTACACTACCCAAACACCACTGCCCTAAACCCTGAAACACCACCACCAGCATGACCCCCTACACTGCCCGAACACCACTGCAATGCACTGCCCTAAACCCTGAAACACCACCCCCAGCACGACCCCTACACTGCCCGAACACCACTGCACTGCCCTAAACCCTGAAACACCACCCCTGCATGACCCCCTACACTGCCCGAACACTACTGCACTGCCCTAAACCCTGAAACACCATCCCCAGCACGACCCCCTACACTGCACGAACACCACTGCACTGCCCTAAACCCTGAAACACTACCCCCAGCAAGACCCCCTACACTGCCCGAACACCACTGCACTGCCCTAAACCCTGAAACATCACCCCCAGCAAGACCCCCTACACTGCCCGAACACCACTGCACTGCCCTAAACCCTGAAACACCACCCCCAGCATGACCCCCTACACTGCCCGAACACCACTGCACTGCCCTAAACCCTGAAACACCACCCCCTGCACGACCTCCTACACTGCCGGAACACCACTGCACTGCCCTAAACCCTGAAACACCATGCCCAGCAAGACCCCCTACACTGCCCGAACACCACTGCACTGCCCTAAACCCTGAAACATCACCCCCAGCAAGACCCCCTACACTGCCCGAACACCACTGCCCTAAACCCTGAAACACCACCCCCAGCAAGACCCCTACACTGCCCAAACACCACTGCACTGCCCTAAACCCTGAAACACCACCCCCAGCATGACCCCCTACACTGCCCGAACACCACTGCACTGCCCTAAACGCTGAAACACCACCCCCAGCACGACCCCCTACACTGCCCAAACACCACTGCACTGCCCTAAACCATGAAACACCAGCCCCAGCACGACCCCTACACTGCCCGAACACCACTGCACTGCCCTAAACCCTGAAACACCACCCCCAGCACGACCCCCTACACTGCCCGAACACCACTGCACTGCCCTAAACCCTGAAACACCAGCCCCAGCACAACCCCGTACACTGCCCGAACACCACTGCACTGCCCTAAACCCTGAAACAGCAGCCCCAGCACGACCCCCTACACTGCCCGAACACCACTGCACTACCCTAAACCCTCAAACACCAGCCCCAGCACGACCCCCTACACTGCCAGAACACCACTGCACTGCCCTAAACCCTGAAACGCCAGCCCCAGCAAGACCCCCTACACTGCCCGAACACCACTGCACTGCCCTAAACCCTGAAACACCACCCCCAGCAAGACCCCCTACACTGCCCGAACACCACTGCACTAAAGCCTGAAACACCACCCCCAGCAAGACCACCTACACTGGCCGAACACCACTGCACTGCCCTAAACCCTGAAACACTACCCCTGCACGAACCCCTACACTGCCCGAACACCACTGCACTGCCCTAAACCCTGAAACACCACCCCCTGCACGACCCCCTACACTGCCCGAACACCACTGCACTGCCCTAAACCCTGAAACACCACCCCTCAGCACGACACCCTACACTGCCCGAACACCAATGCACTGCCCTAAACCCTGAAACACCACCCCCAGCACGACCCCCTACACTGCCCGAACACCACTGCACTGCCCTAATCCCTGAAACACCACCCCCTGCACGACCTCCTACACTGCCGGAACACCACTGCACTGCCCTAAACCCTGAAACACCACGCCCAGCACGACCCCCTACACTGCCCGAACACCACTGCACTGCCCTAAACCCTGAAACATCAACCCCAGCAAGACCCCCTACACTGCCTGAACACCACTGTCCTAAACCCTGAAACACCACCCCCTACACTGCACGAACACCACTGCACTGCCCTAAACCCTGAAACACCACCCCTCAGCACGACACCCTACACTGCCCGAACACCACTGCACTGCCCTAAACCCTGAAACACCACCCCCTGCATGACCCCCTACACTGCCCGAACACCACTGCACTGCCCTAAACCCTGAAACACCACCCCTCACCACCCCTACACTTCCCGAACACCACTGCACTGCCCTAAACCCTGAAACACCACCCCCTGCACCACCCCCTACACTGCCCGAACACCACTGCACTGCCCTAAACCCTGAAACACCACCCCCAGCACGACCCCTTTACTGCTCAAACTCCACTGCACTGCCCCAAACCCTGAAACACCACCCCCAGCACAACCCCCTACACTGCCCAAACACCACTGCCCTAAACCCTGAAACACCACCCCCTGCACGACCCCCTACACTGCCCGAACACCACTGCACTGCCCTAAACCCTGAAACACCACCCCTATACTGCCCGAACACCACTGCACTGCCCTAGACCCTGAAACACCACCCCCAGCACGACACCCTACACTGCCCGAACACCACTGCACTGCCCTAAACCCTAAAACACCACCCCCAGCATTACCCCCTATACTGCCCAAACACCACTGCACTGCCCTAAACCCTAGAACACTACCCCCAGCATGACCCCATACACTACCCGAATACCACTGCACTACCCTAAACCCTAAAATACTACCCCCAGCACAACCCCTACACTACCCGAACACGACTGCACTGCCCTAAACCCTCAAACACTCCCCCAGCACGACCCCCTACACTACCCGAACACCACTGCACTGCCCTAAACCCTAAAACACTCCCCCAGCACGACCCCCTACACTACCCGAACACCACTGCCCTAAACCCTAAAACACTCCCCCAGCACGACCCCCTACACTACCCAAACACCACTGCACTGCCCTAAACCCTAAAACACTACCCCCGCATGACCCCCTACACTACCCAAACACCAATGCACTACCCTAATCCCTAAAACACTACCCCGCATGAACCCCTACACTACCCTAAACCCTAAAACACTACCCCCGCACGACTCCCTACACTACCCAAAGACCACTGCACTACCCTAAACCCTAAAACACGACCTCCTACACTACACAAACACCACTGCACTACCCTAAACCCTAAAACACTGCCCCCTACACTACACAAACACCACTGCACTACCCTAAACCCTAAAAAACTATCCCCAGCACGAACCACTACACTACCCAAACACCACTGCACTACCCTAAACCCTAAAAACTACCCCCAGCAGTACCCCTACACTACCCAAACACCACTGCACTACCCTAAACCCTAAAACACTACCCCCAGCAGTACCCCTACATTACCCAAACACCACTGCACTACCCTAAATCACTACCCCCAGCACGACCCCTACACTACCCAAACACCACTGCACTACCCTAAAACACTACCCCCAGCATGACCCCCTACACTACCCAAAATACCACTGCACTACCCTAAACCCTAAAACACTCCCCCCAGCACGACTCCCTACACTACCCAAACACCACTGCACTACCCTAAACCCTAAATATACCCCCAGCATGACCCCCTACACTACACAAACACCACTGCACTACCCTAAACCCTAAAACACTACCCCCAGCATGACCCTCTTCACTACCTAAACACAACTGCACAATTTGTTACAGGCGTTGCAACGCAGGCCTGTGGTGCTTACTGTAAGTACCTAGTGGGCTAGTTGGACCCCAGGGACCCTCAGGATTCAAGGTGACCTAATCCCCCAACTTAAAACGCACCACGGGGCGCGTTTGCACAGTGGTGAAGGGAGGGGCGGGGCCTCAGGTGACATGTGCGCAAACACGCCCTGTGGTGCGTTTTAAGTTGGGGAATTAATTCCCTTTGAATCCTGAGGGACCCTGGGGCCAACTATCCCACCAGGTACCTTCAGTAAGCACAACAGAGTTGCGTTGCAGAGAGGTGAAAAAGGTGCGTGGCCTCGGAACGCCTCTCTGCAACTCAGCTCTGTGGTCCTAACTGTAGGTACCTGGGGGCTAGTTGCGCCCCAGGGACCCTCAGAATTCAAGGGGACTTAATCCCGCAACTTAAAATGCGCCACGGGGTGCGTTTGCACACATGTCACCTCAGGCCCCCTCCTTTCACCACTGTGCAAACGCGCCCTTTAGCGCGTTTTAAGAGGTAGTTTTAATCCCCCTGCCCTATTATGTACTAGGGACTTGCAGAGGAGGTCATGCTAATCACAGGGGTACCCCAACGCATAGTGTTCCCTAGTGTATGTAGGTGTTTTCACTGTATTCTAAGTGTTTTTTAGCATAGCACTGGCTCTGGTTAGTCAGAGTCAGTTACCACCAGTACCCGTCTGAAAAAGTTGTGGGCACAGGATAATTTTGCAACAAGTCCTCTTTCTGCTCCTCTGTTGGTTCTTTCTGCACATCTTTTGCTTCTTTCTGTGCGTTTTTTCTTCTTTCTTCACATGTCCTACCTCTGTAGGCATAGTTAGAAACTAGCATTTAAAAAAACCTTTGAAATTCACTTAAAAAATCATAGGTTTCAGGCACGTTATAGTTAGAAATTAGCATTGAAAAAACCTTTGAAATTCACTGAAAAAACCATAGGTTTCAGACACGTTATAGTTAGAAATTAGCATTTAAAAACCTTTGAAATTCACTGAAAAAACCATAGGTTTTAGGGACAGTTATAGTTAGTTGGACATTTCACTCGTACAAAACCATAGAAATTCCCCCGTTATAGTTAGTTCAGCTAACTATAACTCGCGCCCCGCAATGCACTGCTGATGACGTCACATATTACATCACTCATGACATGGTCAGTGACATCACTGATGACATCACTGATGACATCTCAAATGACATCACTGATGACATCATCCATGTGATAATTTCATGCATCTTCTCACACCCTAATATAACTTTTGATACACCCACTCTAAATTACAGACTGCCATTCTCAAAACCATAGACACTCCAACACCAAAAACTACATACCCACTCACTGATTCTTAGGTCTACACACACATCCACTCACTCACCCGTACAGTCACTCATACTTAGTCACTCAGTACAGGACTATCATATGCACTCATACACCTATATAAACACTCACACACCGCCACTCATCCATAGAGGTACTCACACACCTAGTCAGTCATGCAAAAAACTTAATCACACACCCATTTACTCACCTATACAGTTATACACACACCAGCTCACTTACTCATTCAAATACTAGCACATTCTTACGCTCTTATACAATCACTGATACAAGTACACACTCATCCATACAGCCACTCTCACAATCACACACTCTCACTTATAGCCATTTATATACTCCAACACACATAAATACTGCCTTGCACATATGTAGTTACTCACACATGTACCACTGAGATATACATTCAATCACTAACACACCCATACACACACTCACCCACCCATACAGTCCATCACAGATGCACTCTTGAAACCATGCACCCAGTGAATCACCAACTCACACATCTATGCACAGAGTCACACACACCCCACCCACACAAACACTCAGGCACCCATACAGATACTCAGACAATCAATCAATAACCCATGTAGACACTCATGTAGCTATTCAGAAAGCCATGCAGCCGCTTACAAACCAAAAGACAGACGGATACAGACATTCACACAGTTTAGTCACTAACCCATGCATTCAGTAAGATACATTTAATCACTCACTTGTAGAGTCAGTCACTCACGTACTAAATCATCCATTCAGACACTTATACACCCACTCATTCTTCAATACGCCTTTCCCTAAATATATTAAACATATTTAAACTTTACAGAAACACACAGTCACTGGATGATGTCATCAGTGATATCATCAGTGATGTCATTTGAGATGTCATCAGTGATGTCATCAGTGATGTCACTGACCATGTCATGAGTGATGTAATATGTGACGTCATCAGCAGTGCATTGCAGGGGCGCGAGTTATAGTTAGCTGAACTAACTATAACAGGGGAATTTCTATGGTTTTGTACGAGTGAAATGTCCAACTAACTATAACTGTCCCTAAAACCTATGGTTTTTTCAGTGAATATATATATATATATACCCAAAAGCAGATGATGCTAGAAATGCCCAGCCTCTCGGGTCGGCCTGGCAGGGTGCGTCAATCACCAATATATTCCAAATGCAGCATGTACTCTCCCTCCAGTACCATGCGAAGAGGCCCACCAACGTGTTGAAATAAAATCCTTTAATTACAGCAAGTTTTCCAGCACACAGCAAGTTTTCCAGCATAACTCGTTCCGACTCATGACGCTTCTTAATCATATGCAGCAGATGTGAATGGCCATTCATTTGATCTTATTTAAATACAGCTTCAAAAGACAGTGAAGAAGGAACAGGATCTCCAAGCCTTGCACCAAATGTTTAAAGTGGCAGTGTGTCAAGCTTGAAACTTTTCCGCACAGATGTTCGGCATGAAAACAGTGTAAACTTTAACAGTTTCATATGATGGTCAATCCAATGGAAGTACAGTACTGCCCACTTCTTAGTTTAAACACTGTGATTACGTTGCTCGTTTGCTAATGTGATAAGGACCACAGCTACAATAATGCACTGTACTTGTGAAAATACATTGTCTCATTCCTTCCAGATGAAAACATGGAGGATATGGAAGGGCCATTCACAGAACAGGAGATTCGATGTGCTATATGTGACTTGTAAATCACCTATCTTAGAAGGCCTTCCAGTAGAAGATTAGCCAAATTGTATAACATTGCGTTAGAGGAAAAAACACTATCTCTTTCTATGAGGGAAGCCCTATTGGTTTCCATTCCCAAACCCATTTGGGACCCCCTTAAACTTGTCCTCTTACAGATCTCTAGCCATTCCCAGCAAATACTGCAGGATCCTGAGTAAAATCATGGTGACCAGACTATTAGAGATTAAGGCGGAGTTGATCCACTCTGATCAAAATGACTTTATTCCTGGCAGGTACACATCCCACACCATCCATCAGCTTCATTGACTTCTAGATAAGGTGCCTTCTCAGTGGCTCTTTGCTGCTTCTCTGGCCTTGGACCTGGAAAAAGCCTTTTACATGATAGATTGGAACTATATTTTTTTGCACTACAGAGGGCAGGATTAGGCAACAACATGATACCCACAGATCTGTCAGAGTTACAAATGGCAAACTCAGCTCAACCACTATTCTTGTGAGCCAGGGTACATGGCAGGGGTCCCCGCTTTCACCTCTGTTATTTATGTTGGCGATAGAGCCTTTGTCAGTCTGTCTTCTGCAGTAAGGTTGTGATTGGAGCATTCCTCCCATAGTAAAACCCATGTGGTGTTCTTGTACGCCAAAGAAGTTTGGTTCTAATTCAAAGATATTCGTCAAGGCATGATGACTGTGGCGCACAAAATGAGTGACTTAAAAAATGCCTCGAGCCTTGGGGTCAACTGGTTGAAATCCTGCCTATTCCCCCTCAGCCCTACTTGTCCTAATCATCATACAGTCATAGACAAGCATCAGGTCGTATGGAAGTCTTCACCTTTCCATTACCTAGATATCATTGTAGACCATACTAACAGTTAATTGATTGATGGCAATTTAAAGAGAGAAGTATACTCGCTTAGATCCCAATTCAAGTTTTTGAGGTCTCTTCCCCTGAGGGATCAGGGTCAAGCAGCGCTTATCAAAATGATAATGTTACTATAATTACTTTATTATTTTTCCAACCTCTCGATTCCTGCACCCAAGAGCCTACTCTGGATCTTATATTGCACAATGGGTGATTTAATATGGAATAATGGAAGACGCAAGACTATCTTAACTAAAATTAAACCTCCAATGGTCCTCAGAGGCGTAGGTGCTCCAGATTTTGAGCATTATTACCTCACAGTTCATCTTCAATGCCCCACCCGCTGGCTCACTGGTTGACATTTACTTCAGGTGGAAGACATTGGTAGGAGGCACACAATCAATATAATTCGGGAAATATTTTTACCCAAATCTCGCTTGCTGAGACACTGTAACAAGCTGTTGTGCATTGCTCATGATAACTATCATTATCATAGAGACCAAAACGTCTCCTTGAATACCCTGGTATATACATTGGGAATCCCCATAAAAAGTATCCACACCTTCAGGAGGAGTGTTCCAGAGAGAACAGCTGAGACATGGGAGAATTTGGGAATCACTTGTGTGGGTGACTTGTTAGAAGACGGTGCTTTGATCTCATTTGGCACCCTAGTTGAGCAGTTTGGCTTGCTGATGGGTCAATTTCTTACACATAGGCGCTGTATCATGGCGGTCAGTTCCTTGTGGAAATAACAGATATGGAGCTTCCTGCCCATCCGGCTGCTCAAACATTGTTTACCATTAGCTCTGAGTGGAGCCAATGGTTATCTCATGGCTAGTTAGGGCCATTCCTGATCGATCGATCAACAGACACTTTGGCGAACCTTTGCAACAAATGGGATGGTGATGTGGATCACCCTTTAACCCAGAAAGAGTGGGAGAGACTACTTTCCAACCCCCATTAAGTTACCCTTATTGATAGATTCTAGTGTATTCAATATATTATCCTTCACATTGCCTACCTGACTTCTGCAAGATTAGAGAAAATCTACACATCCAATAGCTCACTATGTCCTCCTTACCACACACCTGATTCAGATATGAAGCATATGTTCTTTGAAGGACACATAGTGAATTTATAGTGGAGAGCACTCTCCTTTGAGTTGACTGCCGCAAGGCAAAGTAAGCGCTGTTGTAAGAAATTGTGTTACTGGTTAAAGGGGGTGAAACCCTACTCAAGCTGCAACCACAATCCTTGTCAGGGTGAGGCACAAGCAAACTCCACATTTACTTGTGCTCAACCCTTTGGTAGCTTGGCACAGAACAGCCAGGCTTAACTTAGAGGCAATGTCTAAAGTATTTATGCAGCACTTCAAGCAGTAATCACACAACACAACTAAAATCCATCATGACTTTAGAAAATTAGAACAACTGTTATTAAATAAAACAAGACTAAAACAACAAAAATCCGATCAGCAGACCTGGAGATATGCAGTTCTAAAGGTTTAAGTGAAAATAGGGCCAAAAAGCACAAAGTGCCAACTGTGGATATCTGGTAGCGCTACACTGAGACAAAGTCACAAGTTCAGCCCAACCACGACGGAGTGCGGACTGGCTGCAGGGGCCCAGTTAGTCTTGCTAAACAAGAGTACTTTAAATCCTGGTTGCAGGGCATTGTGAGTTACTGCACTGAGGAAGTATCATGCAGCTGAGGCGATGTGAGAGTTGCGA
Organism: Calotriton arnoldi; assembly: GCA_963921515.1. NCBI lineage: Eukaryota > Metazoa > Chordata > Amphibia > Caudata > Salamandridae > Calotriton > Calotriton arnoldi. The sequence continues at coordinate 113,055 of CAWUFW010020009.1, forward strand.
GGAGCAGCGAAGCTGCTATGCAAGGCCTGGCATTGCTGTCAAGGACCCTGATGATGAGGACTTTCGATGCAAAGTCCTGCATTGAGGATGCGTTGCACTGTCGAGGCGATGCGAGAGTTCAGAAGAGCAGCAAGGCTACAATGCGAGAAACTGTGTCGTCGCCAAGATTGCCGTCGACGAGAGATTTGTGATGCCAGGACCTGCATTAGGAAAGCTTTGCACAGTGGCAGATCTGTTGCAGGCTGTGAGGTTGATGCAGAGTTGTTTGCTGTTAGGACATTGCGTTGGCTCTGCTTGAGATTGTGATGCACAGCATAGGAGATGCGTCAGTTCTGCTGGATCCACAGATGAGCTGGAAGACCACCTTCAGGTCCACTTCCAAGAGTCCAGGACTGGGGTTGCTCCATTTGGCAGGGTAGGACTCACAGATGGCAGAGTTCAGGTGCAGAGTTCAAGGTTGTTGAAGTCTCCTGTCCTTGAGGCTCTAGTCAGGAGATTATCCAACTAGCCCTCACATTCACTTTGGGGTCCTGGGTTCAACAGATGTGTAGGTTTATCAGAGGGTAGTGCTAAGCATTTGTTGTCACACACAGAGGAAATAAATGAGACACACACTCAAGAATAAATCCGTGCTCAATTGGTAAACAATAAAGTCGTATCTTTATATATTTTTAGAAACCAAGAACTTCATTCAACAGGGAATAAATGCTTTGTATGATGATTTTAAATCAAATGCAGTCCAAGACACAAATGCTTATGAGTTTCAAGCAACTGCAGTTGCTACAGTCATGCAGAGACTGTCACGTTCACAGGCAAGAAAAGCACAGAGTTAGATAGTGGAGTACCGCCAACCCATTTACCATTGCGGTTGATGGAAGCACCATTCCACTACAGAGTTTTGGGGGACAACAGTCTCCCAGAGATCAGGGGAAGTTCTACTACAGGGTGAGTCGGAGTTTTGGAAGTCCCAGGGCTCAGGCACAGAAGGCAGTTCTGGGTTACCTGGGTCGGAGGTGATGGAGGTCTTTGAATGCAGAATTTGTTCTTCACCAGTGGCGTTCAGCTACAGGTGCGGTGCAGGCCATCTGTTGCGGCTGGGGCAGTCGTGCCAGAGTTGCTGCTTTCACGCATTCGTCGCCACCAGAAAGTGGGTACAGGCTCACAGGAGAAGGGCTGATTCCAGCGTTAGTCGCAGGTACTGTGAGGATAAATCTGACTGGTGGATGCATTGAAGGGGTCGGTTGCCAGCCTGGCGACCAACAAGGCTTGGCTGCTGTAACTTATGGTTGACAAGGTGAATCGCATAGACACAGTCTGTGCGAGTCTTCACCTCCTGGCAATCTTTACCGGTAGCATGCCAGGTCCCAGGCAATTAGCGGAGGATGACAGGGCAGGAAGGGATGGCAGGCCACAGTTGTCAAGTCCTTTTGCAGTTTGCAGGGTTTGGTGCTGGGTTCTCCTGCAGAAGGGCTTTGTTCCTGGATCCGCAGCACGTCTCCTTCCTTGGTCTTCTTTAGGTCCATGGAATCTAAGGTTCTGGTCTCAGGAAGCCACTTAAATACTGAATTTAGGGGCGTTACAAGGAGAGGTAGTAGCTAATGGGCTACTTACCATTAGGGTGTCTACACCATCTAGTGACCACTCCCTGTGGGAAGCGGCACTAGCCTAGCCCTGATTGGATGTTTGCTCACTGTTGCAAGATGGTGAAATTTCAGGAGAGGGGTTCACCTCACCTGTACTGCACTAGGGGTAGTGGAGGATGAGAGGGGACCCTCCTCACCTTCTAACTAATGTTCCCGCCTTTCCTCCCATCAAAAGTGGAGCAGGAAAGGGAGCTTGGCCTCCCCTGCTATCTGGGGGTTCCTGGGTTGGATTTATAAGGTGGCCCTGCCTTTGAAGCTTCCCACCTGGGAAGGCCATCCTGTCCTGGAGGAGGTGTGAAACACCCCTGCCCAGAACAGCTATTGTTTCTGTCCTCTAAAAGCACTGGCTCTCACCCCATGAGGTCAGAAACATGTCTGGTGGTGACAGACTGGTGAAAACCAGCCAGAGACCCTGGTTTGGTTAGGTTTCAGTGTGAATTTATTAATAGATTCAATACTGGTATCAGAGAGGATTTATTAAGACAAGATGTTTGGCACCAGAAATCTTAGAAATCAGTGAAGCCATCATGGAGCTAGGAAACTGGTGTTGACAATTATCCAGCCCATGCACTCTTTATGGCTTCCCTGTTCACTTACAACATTACAGAATGGACTGGACATGGTAGGGGCATATCTGCTCATGATGATATGCCCACATATAGGATATAATGCACCCTGCCTTAGGGCTAAAGGCCTGCAGTACTGGCGACTTACCTATATCCTATGCAGTGCATGGGTGGCATGGCACATAGGGCTGTGTGCCATGTTGACACTTCTGATTTTCCTTAACCAAGAATGCATAGCCTTGGTGAGGGGGCCCTGGGGTGTCATAACCAGTGCTGCAGCCGCAGAGGACCTTCTTCAGTATCCATGTCCTAGGTACCAGGGGTGAAATTTACTTGGAAATTACAGGGCAATTTAAGTTGTGCCAATCATGGTTCAGTGTTTTGGGAAAGAGATCTGGCACTGGGGACCTGGTTAGCAGGGACCCAGTACACTTACAGTTAGAAATCACATCAGGCATTAGGCAAAAAGTAGGGATAGCCATGCAAAAAGAGGCACTTTCTTACAAGATGCCAGACCAGTACATCTCACCCAGGCAAGAGGGCAGCAGGTCATCACATCAGGGCAGCAGTCCTTCAGGGCATCAGTCCTTCAGAGCAGCAGTCCAGCAGAGTGACAGTCTTTCAGAAGCACAGCAGTCCTTCTTTATAGCAGAGTATCCACAGGTGCAGAAGTGTACTGAAGAGTTGGTGTTTGAGGTCCAATATTTATACCTGGGCCTTTCTTTGAAGTGGGAGAAACTTCTAGAGGTTTCCCTTTGAAGTCCTCAGAAATCCTGCCTTCCATGTCCTGGCTCCAGACTAAATACAGGGGGTATGCAGCCCTTTGTGTGGAAGCAGGACACAGTCTTTTCAAGTGTGAGTAGGGCTGCACCTAGCTTTGTCTTCCTATCACCACCAGTATTGGCCCATCCAAGCACACCTAAGCTCTCTATTATGTGTGGCTGTCTAGCAGGAGTACACAAAGCTCAACTGTCAGCTACACCCAGTCATTTGACCCAGAGACAGGCTGCAGGCACTGAATGGGTAAGGCAGGAAAATGCCAGCGTTCTAAAGGTGGCATTTTCAAAAGTGTAATTTAAAATCTGACTTCACCATAAGTTAGGATTTTTCATTACAATTCCAAAGACACCAAACATGAATTGGATAGCTGCTCCCATTTGGAAATTACTGATTAATAAATATAATAAGGTAACTCCAATGTTATTCTATGGAAGAGGCAGGCCTTGCAGTATTGAAAACCCCATTTAAAAGTGTTTCACTACCAGGACATGTAAAGATTAACATTACATGTCCTGCTTTTTAAATACATTGCACCCTGCCCTGTGGGCTTTTTAGGGCTTACCCTTGAGGTGACAAATATGTATTACAAAGGAAGGTTAGGGCCTGGTAAAAGGTATAGTTTACCAGGTTAACATGGCAGCCTAAAGCTGTACACACAGGCTACAATGACGGGCCTGAGACGTGTTTAATGTGTTACTTAAGTGAGAGGCACAATCAGTGCTGCAGGTGCAATAGTGAAAAAAGAACAATTGATGGACAGAATGTTGAACAATGTCAAATATTCACCCCAGTGCAGAGATATGGGCCTAAATCCATCATTTTCCCAATGGGAACAGTCCAGCCCGAACTGCCAGGCCAGGTCCTCCATGGACTGGAAACAAGCATCCTAGGACCAGTTTCGGGATTTCACCCCTCATCAGCCAGACTAGCTTGACTCCAGTGACATGGAGAGCACGGGACCCACGTCTGGGAATACCCATCCCACTTGGGTGACAAATGAAAAAAGAACAATTGATTGACAGATGATGAACAATGTCAAACATTCACCCCAGTACAGAGATATGGGCCTAAATCCATCGTTTTTTGCTCCCCATGCCATTCCAGTTTGTACCCAGCCATATGCAAATCAGTCTTGACCCTGTGCCCAATGGGAACAGTCCAGCCCGAACTGCCAGGCCAGGTCCTCTCTAGGCTGGAAACAAGCATACTAGGACCGATTTCCGTGTTTCACCCCTCATCAGCCAGGCTAGCTTGACTCTAGTGTCATGGAGAGCACAGGACCCACGTCTGGGCATACCCGTCCCACTCGGGGTGACTAATGCAAAAATAACAATTGAGGTGCAATAGTAGCATTTAATTTACAGGCCATGTGTACTCGACATCACTCTACTGTCTGCTATTCCATTGTATGCAACTACACTCTACGACCCTCCACTCTACACCACTCCAGTCTTTGCCTTCCCACTGCATCAAACTTCACTGTACCCCAATCTGGTATACAGTCTCCCATTGTATCAACTACACTTTACGCCACTCCACTGTTTGGTATTCCACTGTATGCTATGGCACTGTATGCAACTACATTCTGCGTTACTCCACTGCACTCTGCTCTATGCTGTACGCTACTCCACTGTACGCTACTCTATTGCATGCCACTACACTCTACCCCTATCCACTTTACTTTATTTCACTGTATAGCACTTCATTAGTCACTACTACACTCTATGCCATTCCAGTTTATGCCGCTCTACTCTACACTATTCTACCCTACTACACCACACTCAGGGGCGGCCCCTCCACTATGGCCGAGGAGTATCCCCCCTGTCAGCACCCTCCAAAACAAGGAACAATGTCAAACATTCACCCCAGTACAGAGATCTGGACCTAAATCCATCATTTTTTGCTCCCCATGACATTCCAGTTTGTACCCAGCCATATGCAAATCAGTCTTGACTCTGCTCCCATTGAGAACAATCCAGTCCGAACTGCCAGGCCAGGTCCTCCGTGGACTGGAAACAAGCATCCTAGGACCGGTTTCGGGGTTTCACCTCTCATCAGCCAGGCTAGCTTGACTCCAGTGGCATGGAGAGCACGGGACCCACGTCTGGGCATACTCGTCCCACTCGGGATGACAAAATGCAAAAAGGACAAATGATGGGCAGAATGTATAACAATGTCAAACATTCACCCCAGTACAGAGATCTGGGCCTAAATCCATCGTTTCTTTTCCTCCCCATGCCATTCCAGTTTGTACCCAGCTATATGCAAATCAGTCCTGACTCTGCTCCCAATGGGAACAGTCTAGCCCGAACTGCCAGGCCAGGTCCTCCCTCGACTGGAAACAAGCATCCTAGGACCAGTTTCGGGGTTTCACCCCTCATCAGCCAGACTAGCTTGACTCCAGTGGCATGGAGAGCACGGGACCCACGTCTGGGAATACCCATCCCACTTGGGTGATATATGAAAAAAGAACAATTGATAGACAGAATGTTGAACAATATCAAACATTCACCCCCAGTACAGAGATATGAGCCTAAATCCATCGTTTTTTGCTCCCTATGCCATTCCAGTTTGTACCCAGCCATATGAAAATCAAACTTGACCCTGCTCCCAATGGGAACAGTCCAGCCCGAACTGCCAGGCCAGGTCCTACCTGGATTGGAAACAAGCATACTAGGACCGGTTTCAGGGTTTCACCCCTCATTAGCCAGGCTAGCTTGACTCCAGTGGCATGGAGAGCACAGGACCCACGTCTGGGCATACCCATCCCACTCGGGGTGACAAATGCAAAAAGAACAATTGAGGTGCAATAGTAGCATTTAATTTACAGGCCATGTGTACTCGACATCACTCTACTGTCTGCTATTCCATTGTATGCAACTACACTGTACGACCTTCCACTCTACACCACTCCAGTCTTTGCCTTCCCACTGCATCAAACTTCACTCTACCCCAATCTGGTATACACTCTCCCACTGTATGCAACTACACTTTACGCCACTTCACTGTTTGGTATTCCACTGTATGCTATGGCACTGTATGCAACTACATTCTGCGTTACTCCACTCTATGCTATTCCACTCCACTGCAATCTGCTCTATACTGTACGCTACACCACTGTACGCTACTCTACTGTATGCCACTACACTCTACCCCAATCCACTTTTCTTTATTTCACTGTATAGCACTTCACTAGTCACTACTACACTCTATGCCATTCCAGTTTATGCCGCTCCACTCTACACTATCCTACCCTACTACACCACACTCAGGGGCAGCTCCTCCACTATGGCCGAGGAGCATCCCCCCCGCCAGCACCCTCCAAAACAAGGAAAATAAAAGGATAATAAAATGGGTTTAAACCCCATTTCAGTATTGTTTTATTTTCCTTGTTCCCTGTCTCAGGGCCGGGCCACAGTGACAAAAGGCACAGAGAGGAGTGGTAATGCACTCCCTTCACTGCACACTACCATTTGGCCAGCTGTCTCAGGCCAGCCAAACTGTCATGATCAGTTAAAACTAGCAGGCACAGACTCCCAGTCTGTCCTGGAGCACAAATCAAGGGTGCTTAGGCCAGTCCTGAAGCTGCTCTCATGTGTGAGAGCAACTTCAGGATTGGCCACAGGGCAGGCTGGAAGCCTGTGCCTTCATGCAGTGAAGAGGAGAGCAGCAGAAGACCGAAATGCGACGGTGGAGGGCAGCAGGTAAGTTCTTTTTCATTTTTTACATTGTCTCAATCATCTCCCTTTCCACCCCATTCCCTCCCCTCCCTGCCCACCTCTTTGGCCTGATACGGGTGGCTCCTGACTACACTCTACACTATTCTACTGTATACCACTCCACTCTAAGCCACTACACTGTATGCAACTCCATTCTTTGCTATTACACTGTATGCCGCTCCACTTTACCACACTCCACTCTACTCCACTCCACACTACTCCACTATACAACACTACACTCTAGGACACTGCTGTGTAGACAATGTCCTCCATTCTACTGTCCCCCACTTTCCTCCACTTAACAGCACTCCACTCAATGTCACAAAACTGTACACTTTAAAATAAATGTTTATTAAAATAAGAAAACTATTAAAATTCAATGAAAAAAACAAAGGTTAAACCTTTGTTATAGTTAGGAGCACTTAATGTATTCTTTCTATTCTAAATAAACCTAAACTACACAAAGATTGCAATACTTTAGCTCACGCAGCTCCATACACAGTGTATTGAACTCGGTAGCCACTCTACATTAACTATAACTCATCATTTACCGCAAAATTGACTAAGGGGCACGATGCCCGCAAATACATGCCCGGACCGCGCGACAAAAAAAAACAAGTCTTGTTGCCCTAATTTATTTATAGTTTTATGGCCTCCCTCAGGACCTGAAAACAGCAATCTGCTCTTGGCTTTCACTTAATGGCAAGACAGCCACACTGAAAGTTTCACTTTCAGGAGGCAGGTAACCCCAACTAAGGTCTGCCCCTAGTCTAGAGGAGCTGTGGATAGAAGCCTGGCAGATAGAAAATGCATCCTAGCATTTGCCTGACTACTTGGGGCACGAACGCTTGTGATGCTCAGCTTGATTGCAGCCATTGTGCTCTAGAGGAAAATATTGTGCATGGTGGATACCTTACTGGAAAGGTCAAAAAGAAGGCTGTCGGCTTAGTGAAAGCACCAACTTTTTCTTAAAAAACCATTGAGTGCAACAATTGCGAGCAAGCACTTGAAAATTGCATTGGAATTACATGTATAGTCATCAGCAGTACTGATTTATTTAAGAGGAGTACCGTTTCCGAGCATTTGCTTTACAGTAGTGTAACAGAAATGAAAAGTAAATGCTCTGTAATGGTACTGTTCTATTAAAAAAACAGTAGAATTTGTTTATTCACAAAGCAACAACGATTCATAGCAATTACCTTTCTTTCCTTTTCTTCAAATGCGAAGTAATTGCTCTGTAGCTGTACTGCTCATAGATGGGGGAGCCAACGAATCAATGGGTAGAGGCCAGTCAAGGTTCTAGTTTGACCCTATGATAAAAGTTTTATGACATTTTTAAAAAGTGTATTTCTTTAATATTTTGATTTTTTTCACTTCAGTACATTAAATTATTTTACTACATTGAGTAACATTTATCAAAAGTGGTATTTTCAGAAATATTCATGAACCCTCCACCCCAACAACGATACCATCAGTGAACCAAGACATTGGTCAGTTGTCATGTGCCCACTACATGTGGTGTATATTGTTATTGTAGATAGGACAACAATATAATTGTTCAATTCATATACTAGAGATGTTTTTCCTAAGATCAAACAATGTTGTCAAGCAGGAAGCTGGAACACTATTTTAGATTATTACAGCAAACACAAGAGAGGTTTTCTGTACAGCATACATCCCGAACACACATATTTGAAGGTGCACTCATATCGGAAAATGAACAAAGAGAAGGCTCAGTGAAATATATAATTTGCCTAGGATCACACAGGTCAAGCAGGTAGCCGGGATTGATCCCTGATTTTTTTTCAGTTTCAAGCTGTGCAATTCAGCGAGTAGATGGGTATCTCTTTCTGACACCAAAGACTGATGCTTTGTCATCAAATCTTGATGGATGAGATTAGAGCGTAGATTGCAAGCAACATGTTGTTGTGATTAGGAGATCATACACCATGTTTTTTCCTGCAGATTCCCAATCTATTTGGACGTAACTATGAAATGCCACTAAAATGAGATGCCCCAAATATGCCGCAAAAAATGTAATAGTTTGCCGCAAAATTTCCATTTTTGCGCAGCAAAATTTCCTAATCCATGCCACAATATCCTAGGGGTCTAACTATGTCAGGCACTGCGTTCTTATAAATAATGTGATTTGCAACGTCATAATTGTTGTTGTGAATGCTATAATTTTCGTTTATATGTGTGATATAATGTTAAAGGGTATAAACAATGCATGGAGAAGGAGCAAGTTATAGATAATGTAGTGCGGCTACCGAGTTCAATACACTTTGTTTGGTGGTAAATGAGCTAAAATAATTGGAAAATGTTGCGGGAATTATAAATTGAAGGTGTGGGTAGACCTTTATAATTTATAATTTTTGTTTAGTTTTACTAAAGAATAAAAGAAGTCATAGCAATTTAAAGGTGGTGTGTAAATTATAAATTATAGGTATAACTACACCTTTAGAATATGTAAATATGTATATATATATTCACTGAAAAAACCATAGGTTTCAGGCACGTTATAGTTAGAAATTAGCATTTAAAAAACCTTAGAAATTCACTGAAAAAACCATAGGTTTTAGGGACAGTTATAGTTAGTTGGACATTTCACTCGGACAAAACCAGAGAAATTCCCCCGTTATAGTTAGTTCAGCTAACTATAACTCGCGCCCCCGCAATGCACTGCTGATGACATCACATATTACATCACTCATGACATGTTCAGTGACATCACTGATGACATCACTGATGACATCACTGATGACATCATCCAGTGACTGTGTGTTTCTGTAAAGTTTAAATATGTTTAATATATATAGGGAAAGGCGAATTGAAGAATGAGTGGGTGTATAAGTGTCTGAATGGATGATTTAGTAGGTGCGTGACTGAGTCTATAAGTGAGTGATTAAACGTATCTTACTGAATGCATGGGTTAGTGACTAAACTGTGTGAATGTCTGTATCCGTCTGTCTGTTGGTGTGTAAGCGGCTGCATGGGTTTGTGAATAGCTACATGAGTGTCTATATGAGTTATTGATTGGTTGTCTGAGTATCTGTAAGGGTGCCTGAGTGTTTGTGTGAGTGGGGTGTGTATGACTTTGTGCATAGATGTGTGAGTGGGTGATTCACTGGGTGCATGGTTTCAAGAGTACATCTGTGATAGACTGTATGGGTGGGTGAGTGTGTGTATGGGTGTGTTAGTGAGTGAATGTATATCTCAGTGGTACATGTGTGAGTAACTACATATGTGAAAGGCAGTATATATGTGTGTTAGAGTATATAAATGGCTATAAGTGAGAGTGTGTGATTGTGAGAGTGGCTGTATGGATGAGTGTGTGCTTGTATCAGTGATTGTATAAGAGCGTAGGAATGTGCTAGTATGTGTATGAGTAAGTGAGCTGGTGTGTGTATAACTGTATAGGTGAGTAAATGGCAGTGTGATTAATTATTTGCATGACTGACTAGGTGTGTGAGTACCTCCATGGATGAGTGACGGTGTGTGAGTGTCTATATAGGTGTATGAGTGCATATGATAGTCCTGTACTGAGTGACCATAAGTATGAGTTACTGTACGGGTGAGTGAGTGGATGTGTGTAAACCTAAGACCTAAGAATCAGTGAGTGGGTATGTAGTTATTGGTGTTGGAGTGTCTATGGTTTTGAGAATGGCAGTCTGTAATTTAGAGTGGGTGTATCAAAGGTTATATTAGGGTGTGAGAAGATGCATCAAATTATCACATGGATGATGTCATCAGTGATGTCATCAGTGATGTCATTTGAGATGTCATCAGTGATGTCACTGACCATGTCATGAGTGATGTAATATGTGATGTCATCAGCAGCGCATTGCGGGCGTGAGTTATAGTTAGCTGAGCTAACTATAACAGGGGAATTTCTCTGGTTTTTTACGGGTGAAATGTCCAACTAACTATAACTGTCCCTAAAACCTATGGTTTTTTCAGTGAATTTCTAAGGTTTTTTAAATGCTAATTTCTAATTATAACGTGCCTGAAACCTATGGTTTTTTCAGTGAATTTCAAAGGTTTTTTAAATGCTAAATTCTAACTATAACGTGCCTGAAACCTATGGTTTTTTAAGTGAATTTCAAAGGTTTTTTAAATGCTAGTTTCTAACTATGTCTACAGAGGTAGGACATGTGAAGAAAGAAGAAAAAACGCACAGAAAGAAGCAAAAGAAATGCAGAAAGAAGCAACAGAAGTCCACAAAGACGAAGAAAAGTGCAGGAAGAAGCAAGACATGTGCAGAAAGAACCAACGGAGGAGCAGAAAGAGGCCTTGTTGCAAAATCATCCTGTGCCCACAACTTTTTCAGACGGGTACTGGTGGTAACTGACTCTGAGTAACTAGGCCTAGAGCCAGTGCTATGCTAAAAGACACTTAGAATACAGTGAAAACACCTACATACACTAGGGAACACTATGCGTTGGGGTACCCCTGTGATTAGCATGACCTCTTCTTTAAGGACCTAGTACATAATAGGGCAGGGGGATTAAAACTACCTCTTAAAACGCGCCACGGGGCGCGTTTGCACAGTGGTGAAGGGAGGGGGGGCCTGAGGTGACATGTGTGCAAACACACCCTGTGGCCGTTTTAAGTTGGGAGATTACGTCCCCTTGAATCCTGAGGGTCCCTGGGGTCCAACTAGCCCACCAGGTACCTCCAGTAAGCGCCACAGAGCTGCGTTGCAGAGAGGTGTAAAAAGGGGCGTGGCCTGGACCACCTCTCTGCATAGCTACATGAGTGTCTATATGAGCTATTGAATGGTTGTCTGAGTATCTGTATGGGTGCCTGAGTGTTTGTGTGGGTGGGGTGTGTGCGACTCTGTGCATAGATGTGTGAGTGGGTGATTCACTGGGTGGATGGTTTCAAGAGTGCATCTGTGATAGACTGTATGGGTGGGTAAGTGTGTGTAAGAGTGTGTTAGTGAGTGAATGTATGTCCCAGTGGTACATGTGTGAGTAACTACATATGTGAAAGGCAGTATATATGTGTGTTGTAATATATAAATAGCTATAAGCGAGAGTGTGTGATTGTGAGAGTGACTGTATGGATGAGTGTGTGCTTGTATCAGTGATTGTATAAGAGCGTAAGAATGTGCTAGTATTTGTATGAGTAAGTGAGCTGGTGTGTGTATAACTGTATAGGTGAGTAAATGGCAGTGTGTTTAATTATTTGCATGACTGACTAGGTGTGTGAGTACCTCTATGGATGAGTGGCGGTGTTTGAGTGTCTATATAGGAGTATGAGTGCATATGATAGACCTGTACTGAGTGACCGTAAGTATGAGTGACTGTACGGGTGAGTGAGTGGATGTGTGTGTGTAGACCTAAGAATCAGTGAGTGGGTATGTAGTTATTGGTGTGGGAGTGTCTATGGTTTTGCGAATGGCAGTCTGTAATTTAGAGTGGGTGTATCAAAGGTTATATTAGGGTGTGAGGAGGTGCATCAGATTATCACGTGGGTGATGTCATCAGTGATATCATCAGTGATGTCATTTGAGATGTCATCAGTGATGTCATCAGTGATGTCACTGACCATGTCATGAGTGATGTAATATGTGACGTCATCAGCAGTGCATTGCGGGGGCGCGAGTTATAGTTAGCTGAACAAACTATAACGGGGGAATTTCACGGGTTTTGTACGAGTGCAATGTCCAACTAACTATAACTGTCCCTAAAACCTATGGTTTTTTCAGTGAATTTGTAAGGTTTTTTAAATGCTAATTTCTAACTATAACGTGCCTGAAACCTATGGTTTTTTCAGTGAATTTCAAAGGTTTTTTAAATGCTAATTTCTAACTATAACGTGCCTGAAACCTATGGTTTTTTCAGTGAATTTCAAAGGTTTTTTAAATGCTAATTCCAAACTATAACATGTCTGAAACCTATGGTTTTTTTCACTGAATTTCAAAGGTTTTGTAAATGACAATTTTTAAATGTATTAATTGTTATATTTATTTTTTTGATACTGATTTACTACATTTTCTTAAACTATTTATTTTTAGATATTTTATTTTTTACATTACATTGTAATTACATTATACATTACATTACAAAATATACTTTCTCAGAATGAATTACTTTAGTTTAAATACTTTGCAAATAGGCAATAGACTTTTACGTACAGTAGTTACAGTTGTTGCAATGGGCAACACAATTTCAAACACAATGCAACATTGAGCTCAATGTGAATTTCTAGTTAAATGCAATTAGTTACTTTATGGATTACTTTTCTAACCACAGGACTGGATCCTAGATTCAGTCCTGGGACATCTCCTGTAAACAGTTGAGTAAAAGCGTTTTGGTTACAGTAGTGATGATTTTTAAGGAATATTATTGTATTTTAAATGTTGACACTTGGAAACTATTTCACATAGAATCACCAATGTTATCCTATGGGAGGAAATTCACTTAGCAGGTAAGTAGTGTTATCGTTACTTTTTCTTACTCAGTGGTGGATCCTGGATCCAGCACTGGTGCATCTCCTGTAAACAGTTGAAAGAATGTGTTTAAGTCATACAGGCAATTTTTAAGGATTATTTGTAATTTATGAAAATCGACACTAAACTTTTCTGCTGAAAACCAGACAATAGATTCCTATGGAAGGAAATACAAGTTACTGGTAAGTACGGTTAGAATTACTTTTCAGGGTCAGTGCTGGGCTAAAAGATGCAGCACTGGGTTCTCTCCTGATAACAGGTGAGTAAATCGGAATTCGTAGTTCGGCTGATTTTAGAGGAATATTATAAAGTTCAAAAATCCACACTTAGAAGAATTTCCAAGTGAAACCAGTCAATGTTAGCCTATGGAAGGAAATTCATGTTACTGGTAAGTACGGTTAGAATTACTTTTCAGGATCTGTACTGGGCTCAAAGATGCAGCACTGAGGTCTCTCCTGATAACAGGTGAGTAAATCGGAATTCGTAGTTCGGCTGATTTTAGAGGAATATTATAAAGTTCCAAAACTCCACACTTAGAAGAATTTCCAAGTGAAACCAGTCAATGTTAGCCTATGGAAGGAAATTCAAGTTACTGGTAAGTACGGTTAGAATTACTTTTCAGGATCTGTACTGGGCTCAAAGATGCAGCACTGAGGTCTCTCCTGATAACAGGTGAGTAAATCGGAATTCGTAGTTCGGCTGATTTTAGAGGAATATTATAAAGTTCCAAAACTCCACACTTAGAAGAATTTCCAAGTGAAACCAGTCAATGTTAGCCTATGGAAGGAAATTCAAGTTACTGGTAAGTACGGTTAAAATTACTTTTCAGGATCAGTACTGGGCTCAAAGATGCAGCACTGAGGTCTCTCCTGATAACAGGTGAGAAAATTGGAATTCGTAGTTCGGCTGATTTTAGAGGAATATTATAAAGTTCCAAAACTCCACACTTAGAAGAATTTCCAAGTGAAACCAGTCTATGTTAGCCTATGGAAGGAAATTCAAGTTACTGGTAAGTACGGTTAGAATTACTTTTCAGGATAAGTACTGGGCTCAAAGATGCAGCACTGAGGTCTCTCCTGATAACAGGTGAGTAAATCAGAATTTGTTGTTCGGCTGATTTTAGAGGAATATTTGCACAATGGTGAAGGAAGGGGTGGGGACTGAGGTGACATGTCTGCAAACACGCCCTGTGGCGCGTTTTAAGTTGGAGAATTAATTCCTCCTCAATCCCGAGGGACCCTAGGGGCCAACTAGCCCACCAGATATGGGCAAGAGAGCTGCGTTGTAGAGAGGTGTTCAGAGGCCATGCCCCTTTTTACAACACTCTGCAACGCAGCTCCGTGGCGCTTACTGGAGGTGCCTGGTGGGCTAGTTGGCCCCCAGGGACCCTCAGGATTGAAGGGGATTTAATTCCCCATCTTAAAATGCACCACGGGGCCTGTTTGCACACATGTCACCTGAAGCCCCGCCCCCTCCCTTCACCACTGTGCAAACGCGCCCGTGGTGCGTTTTAAGTTGGGGGATTAAGTCCCCTTGAATCCTGAGGGTTCCTGGGGTCCAACTAGCCCACCAGGTACCTCCAGGAAGCGCCACAGAGCTGCGTTGCAGAGAGGTGTAAAAGGGGCGTGGCCTGGACCACCTCTCTGCAACGCAGCCCCTGGCGCATACTGGAGGTTCCCGGTGGGCTAGTTGGCCCCAGGGACCCCCAGTATTGAAGGGGAATTCATTTCCCAACTTAAAACGCGCCACAGGGCGCGTTTGCAGAGTGTTGCTGGGAGGGCGGAGCCTCAGCACGATCGCGTGTTTTTTTGTTTTTTGGATGGGGGCTGTGTGGCCCCTCTTCTTTACTTTTTTGGGCCCTGGGGACCCCATCCCCCAGGGTCTGACCCTTTTTAATTTAAAAAAAAAATTTAACCCCCGGCCAATTCCGGCCCCGGGGACCCCATCCCCCGGGGCATGGCCAAATATATATTTTTGTTTATGGAGGGGGGCTGCGTGGCGCCCCTCCTGAGGCCTCTACTGGCCCTGGGGACCCCATCCCCCGGGGCGGCCTTTATTTATTTTTTTTTTAAATGTTTTAATTTTGGGGAGAGGGGCCGCGTGGCCCCCCTCCCGGGCCACTACTAGCCCCGGGACCCCATCCCCGGGGCTGGCCCTCTCCGTTGGGGACCGTGGGGGGGTCCCCAATGCCCCCACGGTCCCGCAGGCTCCCCGCGTCCTGCGGGAGCCAGCATTGCTTTTCCATATGGGGAGCTGCTAAGATGCAGCTCCCCGTGTGGAAAAGCAATCTGCTTGGTTTTGGAAGAGAGAGCAGGTTTCCTTCTCTCTCTTCCAAAACCAAAGCAGTTTGCTATGACAGGACGGGAGCCGCGAGGCTCCCGTCCTGTCATAGCAAACTACAGTGTCCCGGGGGTAGGCACCCCGGGATAATGCAGGAGCCGGCCCTGGGGGGTGGCAGTCCCCAGGGCCACCACAGGCTCCAGGAGGGGGGCCGCGCGGCCCCCCTCCCTTCACATGCACAGCCCCTGGGAGGTGGTGGTCCCGGGGCTCGGGGTCCGTTCCGGACCCCCAAATTAGCATTTTTTTAGTGCCCCGGGGAGGTGGCGGTCCCGGGCGTGTGGGGGCTCAAGGCCCCCACACAGGTATATTATTTTTAAAAAAGAAGCCTCGGGGGGTGGCGGTCCCCGGGGCTGCGGGAGGGCCGAGAGCCCTCCCGCACCATTATTTTTTAAAGCCCCAGGGGGTGGAGGTCCCCGGGGCTTGGGGGGCCTTAGAGGCCCCCCATATTATTAAATAAACCCCCCATGCCCCCGGGACTTGGCCCACCCGGGGGCCAATTAACCACGAAGCGCGGGAGACCGCGCTTTATTTTTTTTCTTCTCGGTGGGATCCGGGCATCCCGCCGATTAAAAAAAAAATAATAATTTTTGGGGCCCTGGGGGTCCTTATAGGACCCCCTGAGCAGGCCTAGGGGGTCAGGGTGTTTCTACCCTGCCCCCTTTTTGTGTTTTACGCAGTTGTTTTACTGGTTTATTGTTCCTCGGTTCTACTGAGGAACAAGATGGCTGCCAACACTTCCTGGTTTGGAGTGTTGACAGCCAATTAGCATGCAGCTCGTGATCGGGAGGGTGCGCGGATCCACCGCGGCCATAGATATCGAAACTTTTATTTTGGATTTTTAAAAAGGGTGCTTTCTGAACCATGCACTACCTTTTTGCCAAATTTGGTGTAATTCCGTTCAGCAGTTTTTGCTGTAGCCTTGCATAAAGTTTCCTATGGGAAATTGATTTTTTCACTCTTATTTTTTGAATTTCTCTGCAACTACTGAACGGATTTACACCAATTAAAAAAAAGGTTGCTTTCTGAACCAAGCGCTACCGTTTTGCAAAATTTGGTGTAATGCCGTTCAGCAGTTCGGGCTGTAGCCGGGGCTAAAATTTCCTATGAGAATTAACATGGAGAAAACACGTTTTGGGGCCACCCTTTTTTCTCGGCCCCCGCTTGATGAATCACCCCGAAACTTTCAAGACTGGAGCGGACCGGAGCGCCCCACTAGTTTTGAAAATTTTGCGATGATTCGTCAAACGACGCCAAAGTTATTGGGAATAGAATGTTACGGATTTCCTATGGATAATAGGTCCTAACTATAACTATCTACTGGCGACCGCCAGTAGATAATATATATACATATATATATATATATATATTCACTGAAAAAACCACAGGTTTCAGGGACGTTATAGTTAGAAATTAGCATTTAAAAAACCTTAGAAATTCACAAAAAACAACAGGTTTCAGGGACGTTATAGTTAGTTGGACATTTCACTCGTACAAAACCAGTGAAATTCGGCAGTTATAGTTAGTTCAGCTAACTATAACTCGCACCCCCGCAATGCACTGTTGATGACGTCACATATTACATCACTCATGACATGGTCAGTGACATCACTGATGACATCTCAAATGACATCACTGATGACATCATCCATGTGACAATCTGACGCACCACTTTACACCCTAATATAACCTTTGATACACCCACTCTTAAAATACAGACTACCATTTTCTAAACCATAGAAACACCAGTACCAGTTACTACATACCCATTCACTCATTCCTAGGTCAACACACAAATCCACTTATTCACCCATACAACCAGTCATACATGCAGTCACTCATCAATACAGAACTATCATAAGCACTCATACACCTATACATACACTCACACACCACCAGTCATCCATAGAGTTACTCACACACCTAGTTACTCATGCAAACAAACAAACACACCCATTTATTTGCCTATTCAGTTATACACACACACCACCACACTTATTTATACAGATACTAACACATACTTACTTTCTAAAACAATCACTCATACAGACACTCATCCATGCATCCACTCTTGCAATCACTCAGTGACACATATAGTTATTTATATACTCCAACACTCACATATACTGCCTTAAAACATATATAGTTATTCACACATGTACCACATAGACATCTATTCACTCACCAATACACCTATACACACACTCACCCACCCATACATCTCTTCACAGAAGCACTCTTTAACCCATACACCCATTGAATCACCCAGTCACACATCTATGCACAGAGTCACACATTCCCCACCCACCTACACAGACACTGAAGCACCCATACAGATACTCAAACAACCTAACAAAAACCCATATATACAGTTATGTAGCTACTCACCAACCCATGCAGCCACTAATACAACAAGTGACAAAGTCATACAAACATTTACACAGTTTATTCACTAACCCATGCATTTAGTAAGATATCATTAATCTATCAATTATACAATCAGTTACGCACATACAAAATCATCCATTCAGACACTTATACACACACTCATTCTTCAAAACACCTTGGCTATATATATCTATAAAACACATTTAAAGTTAACAAAAAACACACATTCAGTGGATGATGTCATCAATGATGTCATTTGAGATGTCATCAGTGATGTCATCAGTGATGTCACTGACCATGTCATGAGTGATGTAATATGTGATGTCATCAGCAATGCATTGCGGATGCGCGAGTTATAGTTAGTGAACTAACTATAACGGCCAAATTTCTTTGGTTTTGTACGAGTGAAATGTCCAACTAACTATAACGTCCCTGAAACCTATGGTTTTTTCAGTGAATTTCTAAGGTTTTTAAATGCTAATTTCTAACTATAACGTGCCTGAAACCTATGGTTTTTTTCAGTGAATTTCAATGGTTTTTAAACGCTATTTTCTAACTATAACGTCCCTGAAACCAATGGTTTTTTCAGTGAATTTCAAAGGTTTTAAAATGGTAATTTCTAACTATAACATAGCAGTCGCATTTGCAGAGTGGTGGAGAAAGGTGAGTGTGGCCTTAATATACATTTTAGCAATCCCACTGTGTGGGATTTAGTGGAAGTAACAGGAGGGATAGTTAGCCCCCAACGTCAACCTTGGAGGCCAACTACCCCTTTTATTACCTCCAGTAAGTCCCACACAGCAGGATTGCTAACTTGTTATATCAGGCCCCACCCCCTCCCTGCAGCACTCTGCAAACGTGCCCCCTGGCGCGTTCTAAGTTTGGGGATTAAGTACCCTTGAATCCTGTGGGTCCCTGGGGTCCAACTAGCCCACCAGGTACCTCCATTAAGCGCCACAGAGCTGCGTTGCAGAGTGGTGTAAAAAGGGCGTGGCCTCGGACCACCTCTCTGCAACGCAGCTCTGTGGCGCTTACTGGAGGTACCTGGTGGGCTAGTTGGCCCCCAGGGACCCTCAGGATTCAAGGGGACTTAATCCCCCAATTTCTCAGAGCAGAGCAGCAAAAGTCAAATGACAATAACGTTATTATCATTTTTTTTTTATAGCTGCGGGGCTAGGTTAGGGCGGGGCTGATGGCACAGGGGGAGGAGTGGTTTGCATACTCCCTAAGTGTGCATGACTGCTTGGTCGACCCTCTTGGGCCGACCCAAACAGTCATGCACACTTTGCATGTTCCCCACCAGGATGTCCCACCCACAAAGGACAGAGTTTGGAAAAAATATGTTGCCTAATTTCATTATTTCGAACATTACCACCCTCAGCTGTACTGGACACAGGCTCCTAATGTCCGGGCACCTGAGCCTAAAGGACTAGCTTAACAGGTTGATAGCTATTTATGGGAATTATTTTTGAAGTCCCTTGTTTTTTTTAATGATAAAGGCAACTTCTAAACAGACATAAATGCAATACCCTCAAAG
Source organism: Calotriton arnoldi (assembly GCA_963921515.1). Lineage (NCBI taxonomy): Eukaryota > Metazoa > Chordata > Amphibia > Caudata > Salamandridae > Calotriton > Calotriton arnoldi. Next base: position 132,482 of record CAWUFW010020009.1, read on the forward strand.
ATGAGTCTCTGTTCGAAATGTCTGCGTCATTGCCCTTGCTTTATTTGCTGCCTACGTCACAGGCCTTTGACCTCCCTGCAATCTAAATTTACACTTAGTGTGACTGAATGCCTGCTTCACACAGACAATGTTGGAAGCCCTCTCAAGGAGCTGTTTCCAAGGAATGACACATGCTGTGACAGGCTTCTGATGTAGGCCAACTGTGCACCACAATTAATTTTCAGTCAGGTGCAGAGAGGCCAATTTTCTGTGGCACGCGCCAGCCTAACGCTCAGCACAAGCCAGAAACCCAGGATTCTTGGGGCCTCTATTTCTTCCAGTAGCTGACATTTTGGGGTGTTTTGTGCAATATTTTCACCTTCAGTGTTCTCAAGATATGTGGAAGTATTGATATTCTGGGTGATTGCTTCCTGGTGCTTACTTTATAAAAGAAAAAATAAATAAAAAATAAAAAGGTGCAGGCGCCCCGAGTTTTCCGTTGCAGCCCACCTCCGGCTAGACTGAGTGCTGACTGGCATGCCAAGCCTTGATGCCACCTCGTTCCTCTTTCTTCTATCACCCTACACTTCCTGTCTCTTCCGCTTGCTTGCAGGTTATTTTTAATCCCAACTTTCTCCCCTTGTCACTGTTTTCCCATCTTTCTCCTTCTTTCTACATGTTCCAACTTTCTCTCTCTTTCTCTAACTCAAACTCTGATGATGGGAAAATATGTCCTGGTCCGCAAACAGAGTTGCTGGTGCCCACCACCTGCAGGCACCATCACAAATTAAGCACTGTATTAAATCTTCCCAGGGCCGCACAAATTGGGGCACCGTTAGTCCTCGTGCTACGATTCTTTGACAATGGCAGCTGGCGCTATGTAAATGCAACATTGCGGAGGGAAAGCTTTTCTATAAAAACAATGCAGCGCTATACAACAGAGAGACAAGACAGCAGGTCCAGTTCCAGGAATTTTTATCTGGGTGGGCCAAGGGAGCTGTAACAAGATGAAATGCACACACTTGTCACCCTGCCGTACTGATGAGAGTGAAGTCAACCGAGCACAATCTCTTACTTGAGATAGCATGAAAGCACCTGGCAGAGAACAGAAAGACAAACATATGCTTGTAGGCATTGAAAACCCACATTAAGTGCCTGCATTATTGTTCGATGGACAGTTACTCCATCACAAACGTGACGCATATCCCATCCACCATATTATAAGTGCATTATATCCATTGGCAATTGTAATACAACGGGCAGGATAGCCATCACGTTTGTGGCCGAGTAACCCATCCGCTGAACTCTAAATCAGTCCCTAATTCTTAGGTAATGGGACGGCATGTATGATTCCCTCTTAGCTGCTCATCCAATAGTAAGTAAGTAAGTAAGTAACCCGGTATTTGTAAAGCGCAAACTAATCACCCATAAGGGTCTCAAGGCACTGGGGGCTGTCGGGGAGATTATGCAAGCTGTTGCCCAGGGTCACATGGTGTTGGGCTGAGCTGCCGCTTGCGCCACACCTCTCCGATGCCAATGAGGCACACACTGCCACTATCTGAATAGTTTAATTCATGCCACATTCTACTATGTATCACTGTGCACATTGTACACAGACTGAAATACGTAAACACTTTCAGAACCCCCACACAGAAACAGGCTTAACTGAGGTGCAGAAAGGCGTTCACAGCCATGTGCCCTGGTGCCACTGTAGCTTCTGCATCATTGGCAGGTAAGCCCCTGTCCCCAGTGACCCAACACACACCGCCCAACAGCAGCTTGCTTCAGGCATGAGGTACGGCATGAGGTACGGCTGCCACCTGGCCTTTTATTTTACAGGCATGATCATTATTTGAATGTCTGACCCTGTACAAAAATGGGAAATTCACCTAAAGCCAGTATTTTTCCCCTCTTTAGTTACATACTAAAACCACTCATTTTTAAAAACAAAGCGCTTTAAAGGTGTTGTAGAGGTTCTCTAAGGACCCCTGACTGAAAATTAAAGTAACCTGAACTGAAAAAAACACATCACGTTCGGCCATCGACATGGAGAAAGCACTCAACAGGCGCGTTGTCCATGGCCTCTTCTGCCGTGACTGGGAGGGCCCAAAGTCATGTTTGAGGGGGGTCTGCCTCTCCCCCACCCTACCCCACTTCTGAATATACCTAAATTGTTTGCAGATTGTGAATTTCCTGCTGTGGTATCATGCCACATATGATGAGCAGCCGGATAGTTCCAATGTGGGAGTTGCTATGTACAAACCAGAGAAGGAGGAGGTGCACTTTAATGGCTAGAGTGGGCAGCTTGGCAACTTGGGGGCCTAGATTTGAATCCTGGCCTCCTTGCTTAATTCAACATTGTCTGATTTTGAGCAAATCACTTCATCTCCTTGTGGCTAAAAATAAGATAATTGTTTAGTGCCGTTTGAGGTACACAAGTTCGATCGTTCCCCAGTACCCTACATATTGTAACACTCTCTGTTGCTGCCCAAATAGGTTCATATGAAATAAATACCCATGTGATATAAAAATACATACAGTGAAGTATTTGAGTGCCATTTCGTGGCATGCCCCGGGAGAGAAGGCAACTCTGAATCAGGCACTTAAGGTAAGCTACCTCCAGCTTTGGACAGATGAGAAAAATTAGGCCCAGGGAAAGGAAGTGATTGGTGCATGATCACAACATTTGGTCAGGTGGGGAAGCCAGGATTCGAAGACCAGGTCCCCTGGATAGAGTGGGAAGTTTATCCACTGGGCCACATCTGTACCCTGTAGCAGCCAGCAAGAAAGTATTATTTCTATTGCGCTCTCCTATCTCCTGTCAAGGCCTTAGGAATAGTGCACAGTGTAGTGCGCATGCAGTGGTTTCTGACCCCAAGTCAATATGCTGGGGTTTCAGCGCCCGCCTTTAAGCCGGGAACTGTGCAGAAATATCACCCAATGTGAGACTCATCGACTACCCGAGGTAACTACTCAGACTTGAGACATAGGCCACCTCGAAATGCAGAAACTGCCTCATATCTTTGGCAGACAGCAGACCACCCAAACAAAGGAGCTTCGTGGCGCTGTAGGTTTTTAATGAGCGTTAAATATTGCCTTACAGATACATATCTGATATGTATGTGATACTCGAAGGTACGCCATACCACATCAGAGACAGACATAGGGCTTGGGCAGGGCCCCGTGAACGGTGGGGCCCCTCTGCACAGGGGCTGCATTGGGGTCCCTCAGTATCCAAGGCAATCGAGGGGCTGGACTGCTACAAAATGAACTCAGCTGTGAGTTGCAGAGGCATGACATAGGCGCCCTGCCCCACGGCCTAGGTATCGAAGGAGTAAATATCTCAGAATCCTTCACCTTAGTATGGCTCATCCCTGATGGAGGCAGTGGTGAGTGAATGACTTAAAGTGTGAGTGAGTCCCCGGATTTACCTGTGTACTGCAAGCAGCCACTGCAGCAGGTATACCTTGCTGTAAAGTATGTTATTGTCATTAAATCACCCAATTAAAAAACGTACTCATTCATTCATTCATTAAATCACCCGCCCACTTCAGTTCTTCCATGTCTGAGACAACACTAGAATTTCCGTTTTTTTTAATGATCCTATTCAAGTAATAGCACACGCGTAAAAAAAAGTGCCTTTTCTTACTGAAACAATATCTAGCACTCACCCCGGCACAATAATAAGCATTTTATCGACCTCAGAAATATGGACGGCGGAGTCAGTGTTAAAATGTTAACTGCAGGTTGAACACAGACCTCCGGAGTGGTCGCTTAACCCACTGAGCTGCCTTACAGATTCACGTCACCCCATTCCCAGGGGCCGGTATTGTGTGATGCAGGTCGACAGAACGGCACCCTTCAGGTAGTGCTGCAGAACATATTGTAACACTCTCTGTTACTGCCTAACTAGGTTCATGTGAAATAAATACCTATGTGATTTAAAAAGACATACAGTGAAGTATTTGGGTGCCGTTTCGTGGCATGCCCCAGGAGAGTAGGCAACTCTGAATCAGGCACTTAAGGTAAGCTACCTCCAGCTTTGGACAGATGGGAAAAATGAGGCCCAGGGAAAGGAAGTGATTGGTGCAGGATCACAACATTTGGTCAGGTGGGGAAGCCAGGATTCGAAGACCAGGTCCCCTGGATAGAGTGGGAAGTTTATCCACTGGGCCACATCTGTACCCTGTAGCAGCCAGCTAGAATGTATTATTTCTAATGCGCTCTCCTACCTCCTGTCAAGGCCTTAGGAATAGTGCACAGTGTAGTGTGCGTGCAGTGGTTTCTGACCCCAAGTCAATATCCTGGGGTTTCAGCGCCCGCCTTTAAGGCGGGAACTGTGCAGAAATGTCACCCAATGTGAGACTCAACGACTACCCGAGGTAACTACTCAGACTTGAGACATAGGCCACCTCGAAATACAGAAACTGCCTCATATCTTTGGCAGACAGCAGACCACCCATACAAAGGAGCTTCGTGGCGCTGTAGGTTTTTAATGAGCGTTAAATATTGCCTTACAGATACATATCTGATACGTATGTGATACTCGAAGGTGCGCCATGCCACATCAGAGACAGACATATGGCTTGGGCAGGGCCCCGTGAACGGTGGGGCCCCTCTGCACAGGGGCTGCATTGGGGTCCCTCAGTATCCAAGGCAATCGAGGGGCTGGACTGCTACAAAATGAACTCAGCTGTGAGTTGCAGAGGTACGACCTAGGCTCCCTGCCCCACGGCCTAGGTATCGAAGGAGTAAATATCTCAGAATCCTTCACCTTAGTATGGCTCATCCCTGATGGAGGCAGTGGTGAGTGAATGACTTAAAGTGTGAGTAAGTCCCCGGATTTACCTGTGTACTGCAAGCAGCCACTGCAGCAGGTATTCCTTGCTGTAAAGTATGTTATTGTCATTAAATCACCCAATTAAAAAACGTACTCATTCATTCATTAAATCACCCTGCCCACTTCGGTTCTTCCATGTCTGAGACAACACTAGAATTTCCGTTTTTTAATGATCCTATACAAGTAATAGCACACGCGTAAAAAAGTGCCTTTTCTTACTGAAACAATATCTAGCACTCACCCCGGCACAATAAAAAGCATTTATCGACCTCAGAAATATGGATGGCGGAGTCGGTGTTAAAATGTTAACTGCAGGTTGAACACAGACCTCCGGAGCGGTCGCTTAACCCACTCAGGTGCCTTACAGATGCACGTCATCCAGTTCCCAGGGGCCGGTATTGTGTGATGCAGGGCGACAGAACGGCACCCTTCAGGTAGTGCTGCAGACTTTGAAACAACTCATGGCCTCGAAGCACAGGATTGATGGGACGCCCGGGAGCAGGTGCGTCAGCGACAGCGTGATCCCTGGAAACCACAGACGCACGCTGAACTTCGGCAGATGGTACTTGGGGGTGTTAAAATGTTAACTGCAGGTTGAACACAGACCTCCAGAGCGGTCGCTTAACCCACTGAGCTGCCTTACAGATGCACGTCACCCAGTTCCCAGGGGCCGTTATTGTGTGATGTAGGGCGACAGAACGGCACCCTACAGGTAGTGCTGCAGACTTTGAAACAGCTCATGGCCTCGAAGCACAGCATTGATGGGACGCCCGGGAGCAGGTGCGTCAGTGACAGCGTGATCCCTGGAAACCACAGACGCACGCTGATCTTCGGCAGATGGTACTTGGGCTAAACCAGAGATAATGAAGCTGCGCTGGTTACATTGTAACTTTGTATACAATAACAAACTGATAACCCGGAATACTATATAAATTGGCAGTGCCCCCGGGACCTGGCCCACCCAGGGTTTTTTTTTTATAATTTTGGCGGGATTCGCGACCCCATCGCAATTTCCGCCGAAATTATTTTTAAAAAAATGCTTTTTTTGGCCCTGAGCAGGCCTAGGGGGTGTTTCTACCCTGCCCCCTTTTCTTGTTTTTTAATGTTTTTTCTACTGTTTTCTTGTGACTCCGTTCAGAAGATGGCTGCCAACACTTCCTGGTTTGGAGTGTTGGCAGCCAATTAGAATGAAGCTCGTGGTAGGGAGGGTTTGCGAACCCACCGTTGCCCCAGATATGAAAACTTTTTCTTTTTCTAATTTCTCAGGAACTACTGAACAGATTTACACCATTTAACAAAAAGGACTCTTTCTGAACCAAGACCTACCTTTTTGCCAAATTTGGTGTAATTCCGTTCAGCAGTTCGGGCTGTAGCTTTGTCTAAAGTTTACTATGGAAACAACCATGGAGAAAAAGCGTTTTGGGACCCCCCTTTTTTATCAGCCCCTGCTTGACGAATCACCCTGAAACTTTCAAGACAGGAGCTGACCGGAGCGGGCCACTAGTTTTGAAAATTTCGCGAAGAGTCGACAACCAGCGCCAAAGTTATTAGGAAAAGAATAAACTCTTTTCCAACGGAAACTAGGTCCTAACTATAACTACCTACTGGCGACCGCCAGTAGGTAATATATATATATATATTCACTGAAAAACCTTTGAAATTCACTTAAAAAATCATAGGTTTCAGGCATGTTATAGTTAGAAATTAGCATTTAAAAAACCTTTGAAATTCACTGAAAAAACCATAGGTTTCAGACACGTTATAGTTAGAAATTAGCATTTAAAAACCTTTGAAATTCACTGAAAAAACAATAGGTTTTAGGGACAGTTATAGTTAGTTGGACATTTCACTCGTACAAAACCATAGAAATTGTTTTTTCAGTGAATTTCAAAGGTTTTTTAAATGCTAATTTCTAACTATAACGTGTCTGAAACCTATGCTTTTTCAGTGAATTTCAAAGGTTTTTAAATGCTAATTTCTAACTATAACATGCCTGAAACCTATGATTTTTAAGTGAATTTCAAAGGTTTTTAAATGCTAGTTTCTAACTATGCCTACAGAGATAGGACATGTGAAGAAAGAAGAAAAATGCACAGAAAGAAGCAAAAGAAATGCAGAAAGAAGCAACAGAAGTCCACAAAGACGAAGAAAAGTGCAGGAAGAAGCAAAAGATGTGCAGAAAGAACCAACAGAGGAGCAGAAAGAGGCCTTGTTGCAAAATCATCCTGTGCCCACAACTTTTTCAGATGGGTACTGGTGGTAACTGACTCTGACTAACCAGAGCCAGTGCTATGCTAAAAGACACTTAGAATACAGTGAAAACACCTACATACACTAGGGAACACTATGCGTTGGGGTATTCCTGTGATTAGCATGACCTCCTCTGTAAGTCCCTAGTACATAATAGGGCAGGGGGATTAAAACTACCTCTTAAAACGCGCTACAGGGCGCATTTGCACAGTGGTGAAGGGAGGGGGGGCCTGAGGTGACATGTGTGAAAACGCACCCTGTGGCTCGTTTTAAGTTGCAGGATTAAGTCCCCTTGAATCCTGAGGGTCCCTGGGGCCCAACTAGCCCCTCAGGTACCTACAGTTAGGACCACAGAGCTGAGTTGCAGAGAGGCGTTCCGAGGCCACGCACCTTTTTCACCTCTCTGCAACGCAACTCTGTTGTGCTTACTGAAGGTACCTGGTGGGCTAGTTGGCCCCCAGGGTCCCTCAGGATTCAAGGGGAATTAATTCCATCAACTTAAAACGCACCACAGGGCGTGTTTGCGCAAATGTCACGTGAGGCCCCGCCCCCTCCCTTCACCTTGAATCCTGAGGGTCACTGGAGCCCAACTAGCCCACCAGGTACTTCCAGTAAGCACCACAGGCCTGCGTTGCAATGCCTGTAACAAATTGTGCAGTTGTGTTAAGGTAGTGAAGGGGGTCGTGCTGGGGGTAGTGTTTTAGGGTTTAGGGTAGTGCAGTGGTGTTTGTGTAGTGTAGAGGGTCATGCTGGGGGTAGATTTAGGGTTTAGGGTAGTGCAGTGGTGTTTGGGTAGTGTAGGGAGTCGTGCTGGGGGAGTGTTTTAGCGTTTAGGGTAGTGCAGTGGTGTTTGGGTAGTGTAGGGGTCGTGCTGGGGTAGTGTTTTAGGGTTTAGGGTAGTGCAATGGTGTTTGGGTAGTGTAGGGGGTACTGCTGGGGGTAGTGTTTTAGGGTTTAGGGTAGTGCAGTGGTGTTTGGGTAGTGTGGGGGTACTGCTGGGGGTAGTGTTTTAGGGTTTAGGGTAGTGCAGTGGTGTTTGGGTAGTGTAGGGGTTCATGCTGGGGGTAGTTTTTAGGGTTTAGGGTAGTGCAGTGGTGTTTGTGTAGTGTAGGGGGTAGTGTTTTAGGGTTTAGGATAGTGCAGTGGTGTTTGTGTAGTGTAGGGGTCATGCTGGGGGTAGTGTTTTAGGGTTTAGGCTAGTGCAGTGGTGTTTGTGTAGTGTAGGAGGTCGTGTTTTAGGGTTTAGGGTAGTGCAGTGGTCTTTGGGTAGTGTAGGGAGTCGTGCGGGGGGTAGTGTTTTAGGGTTTAGGGTAGTGCAGTGGTCTTTGTGTAGTATAGGGTGTCGTGCGGGGGTAGTGTTTTAGGGTTTAGGGTAGTGCATTGGTGTTTGGGTAGTGTAGGGGGTAATGCGGGGGGTAGTGTTTTAGGGTTTAGGGCAGTGTAGTGGTGTTTGGGTAGTGTAGGGAGTCGTGCTGGGGGAGTGTTTTAGGGTTTAGGGCAGTGCAGTGGTGTTTGGGGAGTGTAGGGGGTCATGCTGGGGGAGTGTTTTAGGGTTTAGGGCAGTGCAGTGGTGTTCGGGTAGTGTAGGGGGTCGTGCTGGGGGAGTGTTTTAGGGCAGTGCAGTTGTGTTCGGGTAGTGTAGGGGGTCGTGCTGGGGGAGTTTTTAGGGTTTAGGGTAGTGCAGTGGTGTTCGGGCAGTATAGGGGTCATGCTGGGGGTAGTGTTTTAGGGGTTAGGGCAGTGCAGTGGTGTTCGTGCAGTGTAGGGGATCGTACTGGGGGTGGTGTTTCAGGGTTTAGTGCAGTGCAGTGGTGTTCGGGCAGTGCAGGGGTCGTGCAGGGGTGGTGTTTCAGGGTTTAGGGCAGTGCAGTGGTGTTCGGGCAGTGTAGGGGGTCGTGCAGGGGTGGTGTTTCAGGGTTTAGGGCAGTGGTGTTCGGGCAGTGTAGGGGGTCATGCTGGGGGTGGTGTTTCAGGGTTTGGGGCAGTGCAGTGGTGTTCGGGCAGTAAAGGGGGTCGTGCTGGGAGTGGTGTTTCAGGGTTTTGGGCAGTGCAGTGGTGTTCGGGCAGTGTAGGGGGTCGTGTGGGGGTGGTGTTTCAGGGTTTAGGGCAGTGCAGTGGTGTTCGTGGAGTGTAGGGGGTCATGCAGGGTTGTGGTGTTTCAGGGTTAAGGGCAGTGCAGTGGTGTTCGGGCAGTGTAGGGGTCGTGCTGGGGGTGGTGTTTCAGGGTTTAGGGCAGTGCAGTGGTGTTCGTGGAGTGTAGGGGGTCATGCAGGGTTGTGGTGTTTCAGGGTTAAGGGCAGTGCAGTGGTGTTCGGGCAGTGTAGGGGGTCCTGCTGGGGGTGGTGTTTCAGGGTTTAGGGCAGTGCAGTGGTGTTCGTGGAGTGTAGGGGGTCATGCAGGGTTGTGGTGTTTCAGGGTTAAGGGCAGTGCAGTGGTGTTCGGGCAGTGTAGGGGGTCGTGCTGGGGGTGGTGTTTCAGGGTTTAGGGCAGTGCAGTGGTGTTCGGGCAGTGTAGGGGGTCATGCTGGGGCTGTTGTTTCAGGGTTTAGGGCAGTGCAGTGGTGTTCGGGCAGTGTAGGGTGTCTTGCTGGGTCTGGTGTTTCAGGGTTTAGGGCAGTGCAGTGGTGTTCGGGCACTGTAGGGGGTCGTGCTGGGGGTGGTGTTTCAGGCTTTAGGGCAGAGCAGTGGTGTTTGGGCAGTGTAGGGGGTCGTGCTGGGGCTAGTGTTTCAGGGTTTAGGGCTGAGCAATGGTGTTCAGGCAGTGTAGGGGGTTGTGCTGGAGGTGGTGTTTCAGGGTATAGGGCAGTGCAGTGGTGTTCGGGCAGTGTAGGGGGTCTTGCTGGGGGTGGTGTTTCAGGGTTTAGGGCAGTGGTGTTCAGGCAGTGTAGGGGGTTTTGCTGGGGGTGATGTTTCAGGGTTTAGGGCAGTGCAGTGGAGATCGGGCAGTGTAGGGGGTCTTGCTGGGGGTAGTGTTTCAGGGTTTAGGGCAGTGCAGTGCAGTGGTGTTCGTGCAGTATAGGGGGTTGTGCTGGGGGTTGTGTTTCAGGGTTTAGGGCAGTGCAGTGGTGTTCGGGCAGTGTAGGGGTCACGCTGGGGGTGGTGTTTCAGGGTTTAGGGCAGTGCAGTGGTGTTCCGGCAGTGTAGGGGGTCGTGCAGGGGGGTGGTGTTTCAGGGTTTAGGGCAGTGTAGTAGTGTTCGGGCAGTGTAGGGGGTCGTGCTGGGGGTGGTGTTTCAGGGTTTAGGGCAGTGCAGTGGTGTTCGGGCAGTGTAGGGGGTCTTGCTGGGGCTGTTGTTTCAGGGTTTAGGGCAGTGCAGTGGTGTTCTTGCAGTATAGGGGGTCTTGCTGGGGCTGGTGTTTCAGGGTTTAGGGCAGTGCAGTGGTGTTCGAGCAGTGTAGGGGGTCATGCTGGGGCTGGTGTTTGAGGGTTTAGGGCAGTGCAGTGGTGTTCGGGCAGTGTAGGGGGTCGTGCTGGGGCTGGTGTTTCAGGGTTTAGGGCAGTGCAGTGGTTTTCGGGCAGTGTAGGCAGTTGTGCTGGGGCTGGTGGTTCAGGGTTTAGGGCAGTGCAGTGGTGTTCGGGCAGTGTACGGGGTCGTGCTGGGGCTGGTGTTTCAGGGTTTAGGGCAGTGCAGTGGTGTTCGGGCAGTGTAGGGGGTCGTGCTGGGGATGGTGTTTCAGGGTTTAGGGCAGTGCAGTGGTGTTCGGGCAGTGTAGGGGGTCGTGCTGGGGCTGGTGTTTCAGGGTTTAGGGCTGTGCAGTGGTGTTCAGGCAGTGTAGGGGGTCGTGCTGGGGCTGGTGTTTCAGGGTTTTGGGCAGAGCAGTGGTGTTCGGGCAGTGTAGGGGGTCATGCTGGGGGTGGTGTTTCGGGGTTTAGGGCTGTGCAGTGGTGTTCAGGCAGTGTAGGGGGTCGTGCTGGGGCTGGTGTTTCAGGGTTTTGGGCAGAGCAGTGGTGTTCGGGCAGTGTAGGGGGTCATGCTGGGGGTGGTGTTTCGGGGTTTAGGGCAGTGTAGTGGTGTTTGGGCAGTGTAGGGGGTCTTGCTGGGGGTAGTGTTTCAGAGTTTAGGGCAGTGGTGTTCGGGCAGTGTAGGGGGTCTTGCTGGGGGTGATGTTTCAGGGTTTAGGGCAGTGCAGTAGTGTTCGGGCAGTGTAGGGGGTCTTGCTGGGGGTAGTGTTTTAGGGTTTAGGGTAGTGCAGTGGTGTTCGGGCAGTGTAGGGGGTCGTGCTGGGGCTGGTGTTTGAGGGTTTAGGGCAGTGCAGTGGTGTTCGGGCAGTGTAGGGGGTCGTGCTGGGGCTTGTGTTTCAGGGTTTAGGGCAGTGCAGTGGTGTTCGGGCAGTATACGGGGTTGTGCTGGGGCTGGTGTTTCAGGGTTTAGGGCAGTGTAGTGGTGTTCGGGCAGTATAGGGGGTCATGCTGGGGCTGTTGTTTCAGGGTTTAGGGCAGTGCAGTGGTGTTCGGGAAGTGTAGGGGGTCTTGCTGGGGCTGGTGTTTCAGAGTCTAGGACAGTGCAGTGGTGTTCGGGCAGTGTAGCGGGTCTTGCTGGGTCTGGTGTTTCAGGGTGTAGGGCAGTGCAGTGGTGTTCAGGCAGTGTAGGGGGTCGTGCTGGGGGTGGTGTTTCAGGGTTTAGGGCAGTGCAGTGGTTTTTGGGCAGTGTAGGGGTCGTGCTGGGGCTAGTGTTTCAGGGTTTAGGGCAGAGCAATGGTGTTCAGGCAGTGTAGGGGGTTGTGCTGGAGGTGGTGTTTCAGGGTTTAGGGCAGTGCAGTGGTGTTCGGGCAGTGTAGGGGGTCATGCTGGGGGTGGTGTTTCAGGGTTTAGGGCAGTGCAGTGGTGTTACGGCAGTTTAGGGGGTCGTGCAGGGGGTGGTGTTTCAGGGTTTAGGGCAGTGCAGTAGTGTTCAGGCAGTGTAGGGGTCGTGCTGGGGGTGGTGTTTCAGGGTTTAGGGCAGTGCAGTGGTGTTCGGGCAGTGTAGGGTGTCGTGCTGGGGGTGGTGTTTCAGGGTTTAGGGCAGTGCAGTGGTGTTCGGGCAGTGGAGGGGGTCATGCAGGGGGTGGTGTTTCAGGGTTTAGGGCAGTGCAGTGGTGTTCGGGCAGTGTAGGGGGTCATGCAGGGGGTGGTGTTTCAGGGTTTAGGGCAGTGCAGTGGTGTTCGGGCAGTGTAGGTTGTAGGAAGGTGGAATCTGACTATATGGTTGCCCCCATTTTTTTTATGGTGTTTTGCTGGTTTATGACTTAGTTGGACTGGGATCCTGCTATTCAGGGCCCCAGTCTATCTGCTTCCTCTGTAAAAGGTTTCCATGTGCCTTAGGCACATCTCTGATTGGAATCTGGAGTGCCCTTATAAGTCCCTAGTATATGGTATACTATGTACCAAGGGCATAGGTACCTCAGAGGCCTACCAGGGGCTGCAGCATGTATTATGCCACCCCTGGAAGGCCATCCAAACTGACACCACAGGTCTGCTACTGCAGCCTGGGTAAGGTGGTGCATGCACCCCTTACTGTGATATAGGTTACCTATATCACTAAATACATACACACATATAAACCTATAAGTCACTCCTATGGCAGGCCTTATCAATCCTGAAGGCAGAGTGCGTGGTTCCTATGTGAGAGGGTGCCCCTGCATGAGCAGGGCCCCTCTGCAGCGTTCGGAGACCCTTCTCTGATGCTGTTTGTAGTGCAGCCTGACCATATACTCTTAAGCGCATTATAACCTCGCGTTAAATGCTAACTTTGGAATGGCTGCACCGAAACATGTCGTGTTTGGTGTCAAACATCTTGGAATACTACCCCCCGCCAATTCTGGCGGCGTGGGTAGCATTCCACCCTTCTAGAGGGAGAGACATGTTAACTCTGGCCTGGCCGCTAACTTCTTTCTAAAGCCCTGGCATCACAAAATGGATGCTGCTGCCACAGACACGAGTCTGGCCTCCTGCTGCTGGACGAAACTCCGGCAGGGAAGGCCTGGACAATAGGTTTCCTGTCCCAGGGAGGTGTGACCACCTCCCCAGACAGGATAATGTGTATTGGGGCTGGGCGGGAGCACTTTCGGGTGCTTTGAAGTCCTGCACTGGGGGCACACTTGGTGTCCCTGTGCATACCCCAGTTCAAACCGGATCAGGGGCTTGCAGCCCCTGCTTTGGCGCGAACTGGACAAAGGGAAAGGGTGTAGCCACCCCTCTGCCCTGACCCACCCATAGGTGGGGCCACAGAGTAGTCCAACCCCTAAACTTGGTATAAGTATAGGAACCCAGTCCTTAGGACTTTAGATTATCCCTGGACGAAACTCTGAAACAGAATCCTGGACCTTCGACGCTCTACTCAAGATTAGAGGACAGAAGAATCTCCCTTGGGGTCAAGGAGTGACTCCCCTGCTTGGCAGGCACCAAAGACGCATCTGTCCGGTCTGCATTTCTGAAGCTCCCGTCGGACACCGAAGTCTTCGCATAACCAGAGGTAGATTCTCAGACTTCTCCGAGGATACCCTGAGACCCCAGCAAAGCTGAGGCCCGTAGCTATCGTGGGTAACGTGAGACCGTGACCCCTGGACACCGAGCACATTTGCAAGTGCATCCTCTTCTGGGTCTCCCACGAAGTCGTGCTTTGGGCTCCGAGTAGCCCTAGCCTCCAGCACCAACTGCACCGAAGATCACTGGCCTCCACTCCACGAGTGTCCTGTGAGCCAGATCCACGTGCGATGTCTTGAGGCTCCTTTGCGGTCGCTAGCCTGTTGGCTAGTAGCCCTTAACGAAGGCTAATCTTTTTCTTCTTGGGCATCCTGGTTGCTCCAGGCCTGCCCTCACTTACCCTCGCTGGGTCAGTTCCCCAGACCTTGCTGTTCTGCACCATCGACGATCTTCATCTTCATCAAGACTTGCCGTTGCCAAGGCTTGTTGGGTCCAATCCGGTAGCCGACACCTCAGCACTCGACAGACATCGTGTACCAGCCCGAATCCTGCTCCTGGTTGCCGACAACGCCTCCTGGACCTCGTGGCTGAAGAGTCAAGACGACCGTCAACGCACCTGAAGCACTCGACATCGGTGGGCATCTGTCCATCGCCTTCCTGGTCACTGGCTAGTGACCCAGACTCTGTCCCCTCTGCTTTCAGGTTCTTCAGATCTCCGATCCACTCTTGGATCCACCCGGACACTTTCCACTTGGTCGCCAGCAGCACTTTGCAGCAGATCGCCATTCAAATCGACGACGAAACCCGACCCCGAAAGGCACCTATGCACCCGGCTTCCCTGGGTGAGGTAACACGAGTACTCCGGTGCTCCCGTGGGTAGAGACTCTTCAAAGTACTAGTTCTCAAAGGGTTTGCTCCAAGTCCTCCTTTAAGTGTCCCTTTTCTTTAATTTCCTGATCGCGACTTTCTCCATAGAAGTCAACGGCGTATCGCGGTTGTGTATTTACACTGCACGCGTCCCCTGTGGGTCCCCTGTGTCACTACCTTGGGTGGTTCCTTGTGGTCCAAGCACTTCTAGAGGCTCTAGGCCTAGTGTCTAGTTCAGTCGTGGTTCTTATACCACTTTATTGGTATATGGTTTGGTACGCCCCTAGGGCCCAAACGTGTATTTGTGCTATTACTGTGTTTAAATAACTTATAACTTGTGTACTTGAACTCTAGCCTCATAAAGAGACTAGAGGGTGTGTTTAGCAATAAATACATATATTTTGAATATATACCTGGTGTGGTGCTCTTTCATTTGGTCACTCAAGAGATTATAGACTGGTAAAACAAGCTGCTTTACATTCCTTCAAGACTTAGCCTGAAGGCTGCTCTCCATAGCTACCACTAGGATAGCTTTCAATAAGGTTGTCTTTAACCTATCTTCAATAAGGGGTTGTTTGGACTGGTGCAAGGTGCCCACTATAATTAGTGGACAGCATATGCCAGGCCAACTTCTCACATAGGTGGTCTTGCTGGGGGTGGTGTTTCAGGGTTTAGGGCAGTGCAGTGGTGTTCGGGCAGTGTAGGGGGTCTTGCTGGGGGTTGTGTTTCAGGGTTTAGGGCAGTGCAGTGGTTTTCGGGCAGTGTAGGGGGTCTTGCTGGGGCTGGTGTTTCAGGGTTTAGGGCAGTGCAGTGGTGTTCGGGCAGTGTAGGGGGTCGTGCTGGGGCTGGTGTTTCAGGGTTTAGGGCAGTGCAGTGGTGTTCGGGCAGTGTAGGGGGTCTTGCTGGGGCTGGTGTTTCAGGGTTTAGGGCAGTGCAGTGGTGTTTGGGCAGTGTAGGGGGTCTTGCTGGGGCTGGTGTTTCAGGGTTTAGGGCAGTGCAGTGGTGTTCAGGCAGTGTAGGGGGTCATGCTGGGGCTGGTGTTTGAGGGTTTAGGGCAGTGCAGTGGTGTTCGGGCAGTGTAGGGGGTCGTTCTGGGGCTGGTGTTTCAGGGGATTTGGGCAGAGCAGTGGTGTTCGGGCAGTGTAGGGGGTTGTGCTGGGGGTGGTGTTTCAGGGTTTAGGGCAGTGCAGTGGTGTTCGGGCAGTGTAGGGGGTCGTGCTGGGGCTGGTGTTTCAGGGTTTAGGGCAGTGCAGTGGTGTTCGGGCAGTGTAGGGGGTCGTGATGCGGCTGGTGTTTCAGGGTTTAGGGCAGAGCAGTGGTGTTCGGGCAGTGTAGGGGGTTGTGCTGGGGGTGGTGTTTCAGGGTTTATGGCAGTGCAGTGGTGTTCGGGCAGTGTAGGGGTCATGCTGGGGGTGGTGTTTCAGGGTTTAGGGCAGTGCAGTGGTGTTTGGGCAGTGTAGGGGGTCTTGCTGGGGGTAGTCTTTTAGGGTTTAGGGTAGTGCAGTGGTGTTCGGGCAGTGTAGGGGGTCGTGCTGGGGCTGGTGTTTGAGGGTTTAGGGCAGTGCAGTTGTGTTCGGGCAGTGTAGGTGGTCGTGCTGGGGCTGGTGTTTCAGGGTTTAGGGCAGTGCAGTGGTGTTCGGGCAGTGTAGGGGGTCGTGCTGGGGCTGGTGTTTCAGGGTTTAGGGCAGAGCAGTGGTGTTCGGGCAGTGTAGGGGGTCGTGCTGGGGGTGGTGTTTCAGGGTTTAGGGCAGTGCAGTGGTGTTCGGGCAGTGTAGGGGGTCGTGCTGGGGCTGGTGTTTCAGGGTTTAGGGCAGTGCAGTGGTGTTCGGGCAGTGTAGGGGTCATGCTGGGGGTGGTGTTTCAGGGTTTAGGGCAGTGCAGTGGTGTTCGGGCAGTGTAGGGGGTCTTGCTGGGGGTGGTGTTTCAGGGTTTAGGGCAGTGCAGTGGTGTTCGGGCAGTGTAGGGGGTCTTGCTGGGGGTGATGTTTCAGGGTTTAGGACAGTGCAGTGGTGTTCGGGCAGTGTAGGGGGTCTTGCTGGGGGTAGTGTTTCAGGGTTTAGGGCAGTGCAGTGGTGTTCGGGCAGTGTAGGGGGTCGTGCTGGGGGTGGTGTTTCAGGGTTTAGGGCACTGCAGTGGTGTTCGGGCAGTGTAGGGGGTCGTGCAGGGTGTGGTGTTTCAGGGTTTAGGGCAGTGCAGTGGTGTTCGGGCAGTGTAGGGGTCGTGCTAGGGGTGGTGTTTCAGGGTTTAGGGCAGTGCAGTGGTGTTCGGGCAGTGTAGGGGTCGTGCTGGGGGTGGTGTTTCAGGGTTTAGGGCAGTGCAGTGGTGTTCAGGCAGTGTAGGGGGTCGTGCTGGGGCTGGTGTTTCAGGGTTTAGGGCAGTGCAGTGGTGTTCGGCCAGTGTAGGTGGTCTTGCTGGGGGTGGTGTTTCAGGGTTTAGGGCAGTGCAGTGGTGTTCGGGCAGTGTAGGGGGTCTTGCTGGGGGTTGTGTTTCAGGGTTTAGGGCAGTGCAGTGGTGTTCGGGCAGTGTAGGGGGTCTTGCTGGGGCTGGTGTTTCAGGGTTTAGGGCAGTGCAGTGGTGTTCGGGCAGTGTAGGGGGTCTTGCTGGGGCTGGTGTTTCAGGGTTTAGGGCAGTGCAGTGGTGTTTGGGCAGTGTAGGGGGTCTTGCTGGGGCTGGTGTTTCAGGGTTTAGGGCAGTGCAGTGGTGTTTGGGCAGTGTAGGGGGTCTTGCTGGGGCTGGTGTTTCAGGGTTTAGGGTAGTGCAGTGGTGTTCAGGCAGTGTAGGGGGTCGTGCTGGGGTTGGTGTTTGAGGGTTTAGGGCAGTGCAGTGGTGTTCGGGCAGTGTAGAGGGTCGTGCTGGGGCTGGTGTTTCAGGGTTTAGGGCAGTGCAGTGGTGTTCGGGCAGTGTAGGCGGTTGTGCTGGGGCTGGTGTTTCAGGGTTTAGGGCAGTGCAGTGGTGTTCGGGCAGTGTAGGGGGTCGTGCTGGGGCTGATGTTTCAGGGTTTAGGGCAGTGCAGTGGTGTTCGGGCAGTGTAGGGGGTCGTGCTGGGGCTGGTGTTTCAGGGTTTTTGGCAGTGCAGTGCTGTTCGGGCATTGTAGGGGGTCGTGCTGGGGCTGGTGTTTCAGGGACTTAGGGCAGTGCAGTGGTGTTCTGGCAGTGTAGGGGGTCGTGCTGGGGGTGGTGTTTCAGGGTTTAGGGCAGTGCAGTGGTGTTCGGGCAGTGTAGGGGGTCGTGCTGGGACTGGTGTTTCAGGGTTTAGGGCAGTGCAGTGGTGTTCGGGAAGTGTAGGGGGTCGTGCTGGGGCTGGTGTTTCAGGGTTTAGGGCAGAGCAGTGGTGTTCGGGCAGTGTAGGGGTCTTGCTGGGGTAGGTGTTTCAGGGTTTAGGGCAGTGCAGTGGTGTTCGTGCAGTGTAGGGGGTCGTGCTTGGGGTGGTGTTTCAGGGTTTAGGGCAGTGCAGTGGTGTTCGGGCAGTGTAGGGGGTCGTGCAGGGTGTGGTGTTTCAGGGTTTAGGGCAGTGCAGTGGTGTTCGGGCAGTGTAGGGGGTCGTGCTGGGGGTGGTGTTTCAGGGTTTAGGGCAGTGCAGTGGTGTTCGGGCAGTGTAGGAGGTCATGCTGGGGCTGGTGTTTCAGGGTTTAGGGCAGTGCAGTGGTGTTCGGCCAGTGTAGGTGGTCTTGCTGGGGGTGGTGTTTCAGGGTTTAGGGCAGTGCAGTGGTGTTCGGGCAGTGTAGGGGTCTTGTTGGGGGTGGTGTTTCAGGGTTTAGGGCAGTGCAGTGGTGTTCGGGCAGTGTAGGGGGTCTTGCTGGGGCTGGTGTTTCAGGGTTTAGGGCAGTGCAGTGGTGTTCAGGCAGTGTAGGGGGTCGTGCTGGGGTTGGTGTTTGAGGGTTTAGGGCAGTGCAGTGGTGTTCGGGCAGTGTAGGGGGTCGTGCTGGGGCTGGTGTTTCAGGGTTTAGGGCAGTGCAGTGGTGTTCGAGCAGTGTAGGCGGTTGTGCTGGGGCTGATGTTTCAGGGTTTAGGGCAGTGCAGTGGTGTTCGGGCAGTGTAGGGGGTCGTGCTGGGGCTGGTGTTTCAGGGTTTAGGGCAGTGCAGTGGTGTTCGGGCAGTGTAGGGGGTCGTGCTGGGGCTGGTGTTTCAGGGTTTAGGGCAGTGCAGTGGTGTTCGGGCAGTGTAGGGGGTCGTGCTGGGGCTGGTGTTTCAGGGGTTTAGGGCAGAGCAGTGGTGTTCGGGCAGTGTAGGGGGTTGTGCTGGGGGTGGTGTTTCAGGGTTTAGGGCAGTGCAGTGGTGTTCGGGCAGTGTAGGGGGTCGTGCTGGGACTGGTGTTTCAGGGTTTAGGGCAGTGCAGTGGTGTTCGGGCAGTGTAGGGGGTCGTGCTGGGGCTGGTGTTTCAGGGTTTAGGGCAGAGCAGTGGTGTTCGGGCAGTGTAGGGGGTCTTGCTGGGGTGGTGTTTCAGGGTTTAGGGCAGTGCAGTGGTGTTCGGTGCAGTGTAGGGGGTCGTGCTTGGGGTGGTGTTTCAGGGTTTAGGGCAGTGCAGTGGTGTTCGGGCAGTGTAGGGGGTCGTGCAGGGTGTGGTGTTTCAGGGTTTAGGGCAGTGCAGTGGTGTTCGGGCAGTGTAGGGGGTCGTGCAGGGGGTGGTGTTTCAGGGTTTAGGGCAGTGCAGTGGTGTTCGGGCAGTGTAGGGGGTCGTGCTGGGGCTGGTGTTTCAGGGTTTAGGGCAGTGCAGTGGTGTTCGGGCAGTGTAGGGGGTCTTGCTGGGGGTGGTGTTTCAGGGTTTAGGGCAGTGCAGTGGTGTTCGGGCAGTGTAGGGGGTCTTGCTGGGGGTGGTGTTTCAGGGTTTAGGGCAGTGCAGTGGTGTTCGGGCAGTGTAGGGGGTCTTGCTGGGGCTGGTGTTTCAGGGTTTAGGGCAGTGCAGTGGTGTTCGGGCAGTGTAGGGGGTCTTGCTGGGGCTGGTGTTTCAGGGTTTAGGGCAGTGCAGTGGTGTTCGGGCAGTGTAGGGGGTCTTGCTGGGGCTGGTGTTTCAGGGTTTAGGGCAGTGCAGTGGTGTTCGGGCAGTGTAGGGGGTCTTGCTGGGGCTGGTGTTTCAGGGTTTAGGGCAGTGCAGTGGTGTTCGGGCAGTGTAGGGGGTCGTGCTGGGGTTGGTGTTTGAGGGTTTAGGGCAGTGCAGTGGTGTACGGGCAGTGTAGAGGGTCGTGTTGGGGCTGGTGTTTCAGGGCTTAGGGCAGTGCAGTGGTTTTCGGGCAGTGTAGGCGGTTGTGCTGGGGCTGATGTTTCAGGGTTTAGGGCAGTGCAGTGGTGTTCGGGCAGTGTACGGGGTCGTGCTGGGGCTGATGTTTCAGGGTTTAGGGCAGTGCAGTGGTGTTCGGGAAGTGTAGGGGGTCGTGCTGGGGCTGGTGTTTCAGGGTTTAGGGCAGTGCAGTGGTGTACGGGCAGTGTAGGGGGTCGTGCTGAAGCTGGTGTTTCAGGGGATTTGGGCAGAGCAGTGGTGTTCGGGCAGTGTAGGGGTGTGTGCTGGGGGTGGTGTTTCAGGGTTTAGGGCAGTGCAGTGGTGTTTGGGCAGTGTAGGGGGTCGTGCTGGGACTGGTGTTTCAGGGTTTTGGGCAGTGCAGTGGTGTTCGGGCAGTGTAGGGGGTCGTGCTGCGGCTGGTGTTTCAGGGTTTTGGGCAGAGCAGTGGTGTTCGGGCAGTGTAGGGGTCATGCTGGGGGTGGTGTTTCAGGGTTTAGGGTAGTGCAGTGGTGTTTGGGTAGTGTAGGGGGTCTTGCTGGGGTAGTCTTTTAGGGTTTAGGGTAGTGCAGTGGTGTTCGGGCAGTGTAGGGTGTCTTGCTGGGGGTTGTGTTTCAGGGTTTAAGGCAGTGCAGTGGTTTTCGGGCAGTGTAGGGGGTCTTGCTGGGGCTGGTGTTTCAGGGTTTAGGGCAGTGCAGTGGTGTTCGGGCAGTGTAGGGGGTCTTGCTGGGGCTGGTGTTTCAGGGTTTAGGGCAGTGCAGTGGTGTTCGGGCAGTGTAGGGGGTCTTGCTGGGGCTGGTATTTCAGGGTTTAGGGCAGTGCAGTGGTGTTTGGGCAGTGTAGGGGGTCTTGCTGGGGCTGGTGTTTCAGGGTTTAGGGCAGTGCAGTGGTGTTCAGGCAGTGTAGGGAGTCGTGCTGGGGCTGGTGTTTCAGGGTTTAGGGCAGTGCAGTGGTGTTCGGGCAGTGTAGGGGGTCGTGCTGGGGCTGGTGTTTCAGGGATTTGGGCAGAGCAGTGGTGTTCGGGCAGTGTAGGGGGTTGTGCTGGGGGTGGTGTTTCAGGGTTTAGGGCAGTGCAGTGGTGTTCGGGCAGTGTAGGGGGTCGTGCTGGGACTGGTGTTTCAGGGTTTAGGGCAGTGCAGTGGTGTTCGGGCAGTGTAGGGGGTCGTGCTGCGGCTGGTGTTTCAGGGTTTAGGGCAGAGCAGTGGTGTTCGGGCAGTGTAGGGGGTTGTTCTGGGGGTGGTGTTTTCAGGGTTTAGGGCAGTGCAGTGGTGTTCGGGCAGTGTAGGGGTCGTGCTGGGACTGGTGTTTCAGGGTTTAGGGCAGTGCAGTGGTGTTCGGGCAGTGTAGGGGTCGTGCTGCGGCTGGTGTTTCAGGGTTTAGGGCAGAGCAGTGGTGTTCGGGCAGTGTAGGGGGTCATGCTGGGGGTGGTGTTTCAGGGTTTAGGGCAGTGCAGTGGTGTTTGGGCAGTGTAGGGGGTCTAGCTGGGGGTAGTCTTTTAGGGTTTAGGGTAGTGCAGTGGTGTTCGGGCAGTGTAGGGGGTCGTGCTGGGGCTGGTGTTTCAGGGTTTAGGGCAGTGCAGTTGTGTTCGGGCAGTGTAGGGGGTCGTGCTGGGGCTGGTGTTTCAGGGTTTAGGGCAGTGCAGTGGTGTTCGGGCAGTGTAGGGGGTCGTGCTGGGGCTGGTGTTTCAGGGTTTTGGGCAGAGCAGTGGTGTTCGGGCAGTGTAGGGGGTCGTGCTGGGGGTGGTGTTTCAGGGTTTAGGGCAGTGCAGTGGTGTTCGGGCAGTGTAGGGGGTAGTGCTGGGACTGGTGTTTCAGGGTTTAGGGCAGTGCAGTGGTGTTCGGGCAGTGTAGGGGGTCGTGCTGTGGCTGGTGTTTCAGGGTTTTGGGCAGAGCAGTGGTATTCGGGCAGTGTAGGGGGTCATGCTGTGGGTGGTGTTTCAGGGTTTAGGGCAGTGCAGTGGAGTTCGGGCAGTGTAGGGGGTCTTGCTGGGGGTGGTGTTTCAGGGTTTAAGGCAGTGGTGTTCGGGCAGTGTAGGGGGTCTTGCTGGGGGTGATGTTTCAGGGTTTAGGACAGTGCAGTGGTGTTCGGGCAGTGTAGGGGGTCTTGCTGGGGTAGTGTTTCAGGGTTTAGGGCAGTGCAGTGGTGATCGTGCAGTGTAGGGGGTCGTGCTTGGGGTGGTGTTTCAGGGTTTAGGGCACTGCAGTGGTGTTCGGGCAGTGTAGGGGGTCGTGCAGGGTGTGGTGTTTTAGGGTTTAGGGCAGTGCAGTGGTGTTCGGGCAGTGTAGGGGGTCGTGCTGGGGCTGGTGTTTCAGGGTTTAGGGCAGTGCAGTGGTGTTCGGGCAGTGTAGGGGGTCGTGCTGGGGCTGGTGTTTCAGGGTTTAGGGCAGTGCAGTGGTATTCGGGCAGTGTAGGTGGTCTTGCTGGGGCTGGTGTCTCAGGGTTTAGTGCAGTGGTGTTCGGGCAGTGTAGGGGGTCTTGTTGGGGGTTGTGTTTCAGTGTTTAGGGCAGTGCAGTGGTGTCTGGGCAGTGTAGGGCGTCTTGCTGGGGCTGGTGTTTCAGGGTTTAGGGCATTGCAGTGGTGTTCGGGCAGTGTAGGGGTCTTACTGGGGCTGGTGTTTCAGGGTTTAGGGCAGTGCAGTGGTGTTCGGGCAGTGTAGGGGTCTTGCTGGGGCTGGTGTTTCAGGGTTTAGGGTAGTGCAGTGGTGTTCGGGCAGTGTAGGGGGTCTTGCTGGGGCAGGTGTTTCAGGGTTTAGGGTAGTGCAGTGGTGTTCAGGCAGTGTAGGGGGTCGTGCTGGGGTTGGTGTTTGAGGGTTTCGGGCAGTGCAGTGGTGTACGGGCAGTGTAGGGGGTCGTGCTGGGGCTGGTGTTTCAGGGTTTAGGGCAGTGCAGTGGTTTTCGGGCAGTGTAGGCGGTTGTGCTGGGGCTGGTGTTTCAGGGTTTAGGGCAGTGCAGTGGTGTTCGGGCAGTGTACGGGGTCATGCTGGGGCTGGTGTTTCAGGGTTTAGGGCAGTGCAGTGGTGTTCGGGCAGTGTAGGGGGTCGTGCTGGGGCTGGTGTTTCAGGGTTTAGGGCAGTGCAGTGGTGTACGGGCAGTGTAGGGGGTCGTGCTGAAGCTGGTGTTTCAGGGGATTTGGGCAGCGCAGTGGTGTTCGGGCAGTGTAGGGGGTTGTGCTGGGGGTGGTGTTTCAGGGTTTAGGGCAGTGCAGTGGTGTTCGGGCAGTGTAGGGGGTCGTGCTGGGACTGGTGTTTCAGGGTTTTGGGCAGTGCAGTGGTGTTCGGGCAGTGTAGGGGGTCATGCTGCGGCTGGTGTTTCAGGGTTTAGGGCAGAGCAGTGGTGTTCGGGCAGTGTAGGGGGTCATGCTGGGGGTGGTGTTTCAGGGTTTAGGGCACTGCAGTGGTATTTGGGCAGTGTAGGGGGTCTTGCTGGGGTAGTCTTTTAGGGTTTAGGGTAGTGCAGTGGTGTTCGGGCAGTGTAGGGGGTCGTGCTGGGGCTGGTGTTTGAGGGTTTAGGGCAGTGCAGTTGTGTTCGGGCAGTGTAGGGGGTCGTGCTGGGGCTGGTGTTTCAGGGTTTTGGGCAGTGCAGTGGTGTTCGGGCAGTGTACGGGGTCGTGCTGGGGCTGGTGTTTCAGGGTTTAGGGCAGTGCAGTGGTGTTCGGGCAGTGTAGCGGGTCGTGCTGGGGCTGGTGTTTCAGGCTTTATGGCAGTGCAGTGGTGTTCGGGCAGTGTAGGGGATTGTGCCGGGGCTAGTGTTTCAGGGTTTAGGGCAGAGCAGTGGTGTTCGGGCAGTGTAGGGGGTCGTGCTGGGGGTGGTGTTTCAGGGTTTAGGGCAGTGCAGTGGTGTTCGGGCAGTGTAGGGGGTCGTGCTGGGACTGGTGTTTCAGGGTTTAGGGCAGTGCAGTGGTGTTTGGGCAGTGTAGGGGTCGTGCTGTGGCTGGTGTTTCAGGGTTTTGGGCAGAGCAGTGGTGTTCGGGCAGTGTAGGGGGTCATGCTGTGGGTGGTGTTTCAGGGTTTAGGGTAGTGCAGTGGTGTTCGGGCAGTGTAGGGGTCTTGCTGGGGGTGGTGTTTCAGGGTTTAGGCAGTGCAGTGGTGTTCGGGCAGTGTAGGGGGTCTTGCTGGGGTGATGTTTCAGGGTTTAGGACAGTGCAGTGTTGTTCGGGCAGTGTAGGGGGTCTTGCTGGGATAGTGTTTCAGGGTTTAGGTCAGTGCAGTGGTGTTCGTGCAGTGTAGGGGGTCGTGCTTGGGGTGGTGTTTCAGGGTTTAGGGCAGTGCAGTTGTGTTCGGGCAGTGTTGGGGGTTGTAGGAAGGTGGAATCTGACTATATGGTTGCCCCCACTTTTTTATGGTGTTTTGCTGGTTTATAACTTAGTTGGACTGGGATCCTGCTATTCAGGCCCCCAGTCTATCTGCTTTCTCTGTAAAATGGTTTCCATGTGCCTTAGGCACATCTCTGATTGGAATCTGGAGTGCCCTTATAAGTCCCTAGTATATGGTATACTATGTACCCAGGGCATAGGTACCTCAGAGGCCTACCAGGGGCTGCAGCATGTATTGTGCCACCCCTGGAAGGCCATCCAAACTGACACCGCAGGTCTGCTACTGCAGCCTGGGTAAGGTGGTGCATGCACCCCTTACTGTGATATAGGTTACCTATATCACTAAATACATACACACATATAAACCTATAAGTCACTCCTAAGGCAGGCCTTATCAATCCTAAAGGCAGAGTGCATGGTTCCTATGTGAGAGGGTGCCCCTGCATGAGCAGGGCCCCTCTGCAGCGTTCGGAGACCATCTCTGATGCTGTTTGTAGTGCAGCCTGACCATATACTCTTAAGCGCATTATATCCTCGCGGTAAAATGCTAACTTTGGAATGGCTGCACCTAAACATGTCGTGTTTGGTGTCAAACATCTTGGAATACTACCCCCCGCCAATCCTGGCAGCGGGGGTAGCATTCCACCCTTCTAGAGGGAAAGACATGTTAACTCTGGCTTACCCGGTAACTTCTTTCTGAAGCCCTGGCATCACAAAATGGATGCTGCTGCCACAGACACAAGTCTGGCCTCCTGCTGCTGGACGAAACTCCGGCAGGGGAGGCCTGGACAATAGGTTTCCTGTTGCAGGGAGGTGTGACCACCTCCCCAGACAGGATAATGTGTATTGGGGCTGGGTGGGTGCACTCTTAGAGTGCTTTGAAGTCCTGCACTGGGGGCACAATAGGCTCCTCTGTGCATATGCCAGTTCAAACCAGCTCAGGGGCTACCTGCCCCTGCTCTGGCGCGAAACTGGACAAAGGGAAGTGGGTGTAGCCACCCCCTGCCCTTGACCCTCCCATAGGTGGGGTCATAGAGTTAGTCCACTCCCTGTTTTACTGGTTAAAATGAGGAACCCTTGCCACAGCAGGACTTTAGATTATACCTGGACGAAACTCTGAAACTGAATCCTGGACCTTCGACGCTCTACGACAAGATTAGAGGACTGAAGAATCTCCCTTGGGGTCAAGGAGTGACTCCCCTGCTTGGCAGGCACCAAAGAAGCATCTGTCCGGTTCGCATTACTGAAGCTCCCGTCGGACGCCGAAGTCATCGCATCACCAGAGGTGGATTCTCAGACTTCGCCGAGGCTACCCTGAGTCCCCAGCAAAGCTGAGGCCCGTGGCTATCGTGGGTGACTTGAGACCGTGACCCCTGGACACCAAGCACATTTGCAAGTGCACCATCTTCTGGGTCTCCCAAGAAGTCGTGCTTTGGGCTCCGAGTAGCCCTAGCCTCCAGCACCACCTGCACCGAAGATCACTGGCCCCCACTCCACGAGTGTCCTGCAAGCCAGCTCCACGTGCGGCGTCACGAGGCTCCTTCGCGGTCGCTAGCCCGTTGGCTAGTAGCCCTTAACGAAGGCCAATCTTTTCTTCACTTGGCATCCTGGTTGCTCCAGGCCTGCCCTCACTTACCCTCGCTGGGTGAGTTCCACAGACCTTGCTGGTCTGCACCATCGACGATCTACATCTTACTCGAGACTTGCCGTTGCCAAGGCTTGTTGGGTCCAATCCGGTCGCCGACACCTCAGCACTCGACAGACATCGAGCACCAGCCCGAATCCTGCTCCTGGTCGCCGACAACGCCTCCCGGACCTCGTGGCTGAAGAGTCAAGACGACCGTCAACGCACCTGAAGCACTCGACATCGGTGGGCATCTGTCCATCGCCTTCCTGGTCACTGGCTAGTGACCCAGACTCTGTCCCCTCTGCTTTCAGGTTCACCAGAACTCCGATCCACTCTTGGATCCACCCGGACACTTTTCTCTTGGCCGCCAGCAGCACTTTGCAGCAGATCGCCATTCGAATCGACGACGAAACCCGACCCCGAAAGGCACCTATGCACCCGGCTTCCCTGGGTGAGGTAACACGAGTACTCCGGTGCTCCCGTGGGTAGAGACTCTTCAAAGTCCTAGATCTCAAAGGGTTTTGTCCTAGTCCTCTGTTAAGTGTCCCTTTCCTCTATTTTCCCGATCCCGACTTTCTCCATAGAAGTTAACGGCGTATCGCGGTTGTGTATTTACACTGCACGCGTCTCCCGTGGGTCCCCTGTGTCACTACCTTGGGTGGTTCCTTGTGGTCCAAGCACTTCTAGAGGCTCTAGGCCTAGTGTCTAGTTCAGTCGTGGTTCGCATACCACTTTATTGGTATATGGTTTGGTACGCCCTAGGGCCCAAACGTGTATTTGTGCTATTACTGTGATTTAAGATCTTATAACTTATGTACTTCGAACTCTAGCCTCATAAAGAGACTAGAGGGGTGTGTTTAGTAATAAATACATATATTTTGAATATATACCTGGTGTGGTGCTCTTTCATTTGGTCACTCAAGAGATTATAGACTGGTAAAACAAGCTGCTTTACATTCCTTCAAGACTTAGCCTGAAGGCTGCTCTCCATAGCTACCACTAGGATAGCTTTCAATAAGGTTGTCTTTAACCTATCTACCATAAGAGTCGATTTGGACTGGTGCAAGGTGCCCACTATAATTAGTGGACAGCATATGCCAGGCCAACTTCTCACAGGGGTCGTGCAGGGTGTGGTGTGTCAGGGTTTAAGGCAGTGCAGTGGTGTTCGGGCAGTGTAGGGGGTGTAGGAAGGTGGAATCTGACTATATGGTTGCCCCCACTTTTTTTTATGGTGTTTTGCTGGTTTATGACTTAGTTGGACTGGGATCCTGCTATTCAGGGCCCCAGTCTATCTGCTTTCTCTGTAAAAGGTTTCCATGTGCCTTAGGCACATCTCTGATTGGAATCTGGAGTGCCCTTATAAGTCCCTAGTATATGGTATACTATGTACCAAGGGCATAGGTACCTCAGAGGCCTGCCAGGGGCTGCAGCATGTATTATGCCACCCCTGGAAGGCCATCCAAACTGACACCACAGGTCTGCTACTGCAGCCTGGGTAAGGTGGTGCATGCACCCCTTACTGTGATATAGGTTACCTATATCACTAAATACATACACACATATAAACCTATAAGTCACTCCTAAGGCAGGCCTTATCAATCCTAAAGGCAGAGTGCATGGTTCCTATGTGAGAGGGTGCCCCTGCATGAGCAGGGCCCCTCTGCAGCGTTCGGAGACCATCTCTGATGCTGTTTGTAGTGCAGCCTGACCATATACTCTTAAGCGCATTATATCCTCGCGGTAAAATGCTAACTTTGGAATGGCTGCACCTAAACATGTCGTGTTTGGTGTCAAACATCTTGGAATACTACCCCCCGCCAATCCTGGCGGCGGGGGTAGCATTCCACCCTTCTAGAGGGAAAGACATGTTAACTCTGGCTTACCCGGTAACTTCTTTCTGAAGCCCTGGCATCACAAAATGGATGCTGCTGCCACAGACACAAGTCTGGCCTCCTGCTGCTGGACGAAACTCCGGCAGGGAGGCCTGGACAATAGGTTTCCTGTTGCAGGGAGGTGTGACCACCTCCCCAGACAGGATAATGTGTATTGGGGCTGGGTGGGTGCACTCTTAGAGTGCTTTGAAGTCCTGCACTGGGGAGCAAAGGCTCCTCTGTGCATATGCCAGTTCAAACCAGCTCAGGGGCTACCTGCCCCTGCTCTGGCGCGAAACTGGACAAAGGGAAGTGGGTGTAGCCACCCCTCCCTTGACCCTCCCATAGGTGGGGTCATAGAGTTAGTCCCTCCCTGTTTTACTGGTTAAAATGGGGAACCCTTGCCACAGCAAGATTAGATTATACCTGGACGAAACTCTGAAACTGAATCCTGGACCTTCGACGCTCTACGACAAGATTAGAGGACTGAAGAATCTCCCTTGGGGTCAAGGAGTGACTCCCCTGCTTGGCAGGCACCAAAGAAGCATCTGTCCGGTTCGCATTACTGAAGCTCCCGTCGGACGCCGAAGTCATCGCATCACCAGAGGTGGATTCTCAGACTTCCCGAGGCTACCCTGAGTCCCCAGCAAAGCTGAGGCCCGTGGCTATCGTGGGTGACTTGAGACCGTGACCCCTGGACACCGAGCACATTTGCAAGTGCACCATCTTCTGGGTCTCCCAAGAAGTCGTGCTTTGGGCTCCGAGTAGCCCTAGCCTCCAGCACCACCTGCACCGAAGATCACTGGCCCCCACTCCACGAGTGTCCTGTAAGCCAGCTCCACGTGCGGCGTCACGAGGCTCCTTCGCGGTCGCTAGCCCGTTGGCTAGTAGCCCTTAACGAAGGCCAATCTTTTCCTTACTTGGCATCCTGGTTGCTCCAGGCCTGCCCTCACTTACCCTCGCTGGGTGAGTTCCACAGACCTTGCTGGTCTGCACCATCGACGATCTACATCTTACTCGAGACTTGCCGTTGCCAAGGCTTGTTGGGTCCAATCCGGTCGCCGACACCTCAGCACTCGACAGACATCGAGCACCAGCCCGAATCCTGCTCCTGGTCGCCGACAACGCCTCCTGGACCTCGTGGCTGAAGAGTCAAGACGACCGTCAACGCACCTGAAGCACTCGACATCGGTGGGCATCTGTCCATCGCCTTCCTGGTCACTGGCTAGTGACCCAGACTCTGTCCCCTCTGCTTTCAGGTTCACCAGAACTCCGATCCACTCTTGGATCCACCCGGACACTTTTCTCTTGGCCGCCAGCAGCACTTTGCAGCAGATCGCCATTCGAATCGGCGACGAAACCCGACCCCGAAAGGCACCTATGCACCCGGCTTCCCTGGGTGAGGTAACACGAGTACTCCGGTGCTCCCGTGGGTAGAGACTCTTCAAAGTCCTAGATCTCAAAGGGTTTTGTCCTAGTCCTCTTTTAAGTGTCCCTTTCCTCTATTTTCCCGATCCCGACTTTCTCCATAGAAGTTAACGGCGTATCGCGGTTGTGTATTTACACTGCACGCGTCTCCCGTGGGTCCCCTGTGTCACTACCTTGGGTGGTTCCTTGTGGTCCAAGCACTTCTAGAGGCTCTAGGCCTAGTGTCTAGTTCAGTCGTGGTTCGCATACCACTTTATTGGTATATGGTTTGGTACGCCCCTAGGGCCCAAACGTGTATTTGTGCTATTACTGTGATTTAAGATCTTATAACCTATGTACTTCGAACTCTAGCCTCATAAAGAGACTAGAGGGGTGTGTTTAGTAATAAATACATATATTTTGAATATATACCTGGTGTGGTGCTCTTTCATTTGGTCACTCAAGAGATTATAGACTGGTAAAACAAGCTGCTTTACATTCCTTCAAGACTTAGCCTGAAGGCTGCTCTCCATAGCTACCACTAGGATAGCTTTCAATAAGGTTGTCTTTAACCTATCTACCATAAGAGTCGATTTGGACTGGTGCAAGGTGCCCACTATAATTAGTGGACAGCATATGCCAGGCCAACTTCTCTACATTGGTGTGCAGCGTGTGGGATTCCAGCTTGCTATTGTTTTACCAGATAATCTCAATTGAATTGATCAACTGAAAACCACTAAAGGTACCTAAGGTACATATAATTTAAGCTTAGAATAACAGTAAGTTCTACTGAACTTAGAGTTGTGTGTTAAGGGATAGCACAACCCTTTCTACAACTCAAGAGAGTTTAGTAGGCCACACTAGAGTAGGTAGTGCATACACCACACCACACTAGTAATGTCTTTAAGGGCAGGATCCAAAGATCCTTGCAGGAAGCCATTGAGCTTCCACCCTCCAAGTATGATACACTCCAATTCTTGGAATTGAGAGCTTTATGCAACTTGAGAAAAATAAGGACAGGCCAAAGTCCCACCACCCAACACCTCAAGGAGTTGTTGGTGGCTTATGACTTTAGTAAGCCTGTAGGGACTGAAGGGGTAGGAGCTGAGGGTGGGGCAGAAGAAGAGGAGGAGGCCAGGGGTACCAATACCCCAGCCCCCTCTGAAACTGGCCAGGAGGGTAACAATGACCCTGACCTGGAAAACCCAATCCCTCCTGTGGATGATGATGAGGATGATCAAAATGATGCCTCTTTGTCCCCCAGGAAGGATTAAGAGTGTGCCCAGAAGGTCTAGGTCTCCTTCTCAGGAGTCTAACCACTCTGGCACCTCTATAGGAGTTAATCAATAAGAGGGAAACAAACGGACTAATCTTTATCCAGGTCCAGCATACATGTCCGTGAATGAACCTTAACACAATTGGTATGCAGTTCCTAATGTTAAAAGCAGGATGAAGTGTTTTTCAATATAGAGACTCCACATAGAGATATGGAGTGGTGAAAGGCGGGGAGAAGAATCCTCTCCTCTTGGAAAAGACCCTCACACACCCAGCCTGCTAGGTGTCATGCTTCATCATCGGGTCTGCTCCTTATCGGGTCGGCGCTGCAATCCCCGATCGGCACCCGTGATGGGGCCTCCTTGGTGGAGATCTTTATTCCATATGCCGGTGGGTGAAGTGCGTGTGAGGGCCCTAAAAGGTATAGGTGATAAAGATGTGTAGGAAAATAAAAAGGGGAGGTGGTCCACTCAGAATAATTTTATTAAATGTGGCCCCTACCCTGGTTAAAAGAAAACAAGACGCTTATCTCCACTCTAAGGATGTAGAGATTTTTGCGTTTGTAAAAGAGAGTCAACATGTTTCTTGCCTGACAATATATTCAATGGCAATTCTTCAGGACCAACGATGATCTACCTACACTTAATGGTAGTGGTCAACAATGAATTGAAATAAACTAGTGACCACCATTACAGCACCCTAAAAAGTGGTACCTGTAGATCAAAAAGACAACACAACCCTATTAGGGTCAAGGATGCACGGCATCAGTACCGGCTGGTGTAGACACTAAAATGTAGTGTCAGTTCATCAGGAACAAGGCGGCGGACGTCCTACCCTCACACAGCCGGTCCGGGCAATCTATAGGGAGCTCTGTCTCATCTCACAGGAGGGAATCCTCTCATGAGAGAAGAGCCAGGCTGGTCCAGTATGAGGAAACTCAGCTGGAAATAAGAAAAAAGCAATTGGCTTTAGATAGGGAATCCCTAGATCTCCTTAGAGAGAGAGAAAGTTGGGACTAGAGTCCCATGGTGGCAACAATATCCTAGAGATAGGGACAGGTCTTATGACCATAGAAACCTAAACAAGATTGTCCCTCCCTACCAGAGTGGGGATGACATCCACAAATGGATAACTGCACTGGAGAGGGCCTGTAAAGTTCAGAAGGTCCCCCAGAGGCAGTGGGCAGCAATCTTGTGGCTCTCCTTTGCAGACAAAGGTAGAGACAAGCTCCTCACTGTAAGAGAAGAGGATGCTGACAATTACACAGTCTTGAAGAGTGCTCTGATAGATGGGTTTGGCCTAACCACTGAACAGTATAGGTTGAAGTTCAGAGACACCCAAAAGCTCAGACTCAAGACTGGGTTGATTTTGTAGATTGTGCTACAAAGGCTCTGGAAGGTTGGATACATGGCAACAAAGTGCATGACTTTTTAGGATTGTAGAATTTGATTATGAGGGAGCAGATCCTTAATAATTGTCAAAACCAGCTTTTGCACCAGTATCTGGTGGACTCTGATCTGACCTCTCCCCAAGAATTGGGAAAGAAGGCAGACAAATGGGTCAGAACCAGAGTAAAAACTAGAAATCAGGGGGTGACCAGAAGAAAGATTCTACTAAGTCCCAAGAGAAAGGTGGGGATAAATCTAAGGATAAGTCCCTACAGGGCCCCAAAATTCCTCTTCTGGGGGTGGGTCCCAAACTCCTTCCTCTCCTGAAAAGAAACCATATTGCCATGTCTGTAAAAAGCCTGGGCACTGGAAAACTGATCCCAGTTGCCCCAGGATTGGCAATAAAGAAAATGTTCCTCCCACAACTACTACCACCCCTCCTGGTACTACCAGTAGTAATCCTCCAGTTGGGAGTAGTGCACCCAAAAAGTTAGGTGCTTTTGCAAGAGGAACAGAGGTGGGCCCTAGTTTAGACAGGGACCCCTCAACAGACTCCTCTGACTCTGATGGTGGTATAGGATTGCCACCTTTACCATGGGTCCCATAGCATTGGGCAGGTACAGACTGGAGCCAATGATTAATGGTCAGAAAGCTGTGGCATTTAGGGACACAGGGGCTAGTGTCACCATGGTGGCAGGGAAACTAGTCCCCCTCACCAGTTTTTACCTGAGTTTAAGTACCAGGTGACCAACATTGATGGTGTCAGAACAGATCACCCCATGGCCATAGTCAATCTCAGCTGGGAGGGGTCACAGGCCCAAAGAGAGTGGCAGTGTCCCCCACCTTACCTGTAAATTGCCTGATGGGCAATGATTTGGAAATTTCAGCCTGGGCTGAAGTTGAACACCAAACCCATCTTAGGATGTTGGGCGTCCCTGTAAAGGTTAGTGGGGCTGTGATGGCCACAGCCCCAGCCCAAGAATTTGGAGAGATGGAGCCTGAAAGAATGGCCCACTCTCCCCCAAAAGAGAGCACAAGGGTTGAAGAAAAGTCTTCTTCCCCCAGACAATAGGTAAGGGTCAGCCTCCTCAGGGAACTGACCCTACCCCTAGTGAAGGAACTGCCACAGAGGTAGTCAGGCCTGGCCTGGCCACACCCCTGATGGCAGAGGACCCTTCCAAGGTGGTACCCAGTCTGGAGCAGGTAACCCTGCCCCTCTCTACCCTGCCTCAGTCAGCCCAGGGCTGCAGAGGTCAGGGAGG
The DNA here is from genome assembly GCA_963921515.1 of Calotriton arnoldi. Taxonomy (NCBI): domain Eukaryota; kingdom Metazoa; phylum Chordata; class Amphibia; order Caudata; family Salamandridae; genus Calotriton; species Calotriton arnoldi. The sequence goes on from CAWUFW010020009.1 coordinate 165,172, forward strand.
TCAGTGGACCCCCCGGGCCCCCTGTCCAGAGGAAGCCCCATCAGCAGATTAGGGGCACCGAGTCTAGTAGCCCTAGCCAGGTGAAAATTCCTCTACACACTGAGGGATCCCCCATACCTTTATTTAGTGACCTCCCCCAGAAGGACTCTGGTAGGCAAGGGCAAACCTGGGACCAGAAGGTTCCAAACCTGCCATGTCCCTCCAGTGTTCCATCCAAAGGGACCCAACCCCCAGCTGTAGGCAGCCAAAGGTTGACC